>WNNJ02000676.1:0-38096 GCA_012934845.2 Pomphorhynchus laevis | reverse complement strand
AGATCTACAAATAAGAAGAAGAAAAGATCTAAGAGATTTACACAAAGAGAAAAGATCTAAATAAGAAGAAGAAAAGGATCTGCAAACTTCAGATCGCTGCGCTCACAAAGATCGCTGTTCAAGCAAATTACAACCTTAAACACACAATCGTCGGCTCGCTTCGCTCGCCGACGCTCAAAATAAATGGTGCGAACAAGGCGTAAAGCATCAGCTATAGACAACAGTTCTCGTCAGCAATGTTCGCTTGGTGGATCGGTAAACACTGGATGTTGTCCCGTATGCAGAGGAGTTTATCGGCTTAATGCTTCAGGGTGTCTTCGCGTTCACGGTCACTTGGACTCAAGATGCTCAGGCTCGGGTCAATCATTGAATTTCGGCTCAATTAATTTGACGTCTCTAGATGGAGCTGGTCAAGTTGCTTTTGTGGGCGTGCGGGACTCCTTTGGAGCATCATCTGATCTCAGGTCGGCTACACCGCCTGTGGAGTTGTCGAGCAGTCCTTTCAAGGAACCTACGCGCACCACTTCAGAACTTTTACGCAGGGTTTGGATGCAACCCGTAAATACGATTAAGCGCATACCGTGGAACCTGCGCCGTCGAATTGCAAATATTTACTCGTCGTTACTTTTACAGGCTATGTGTTCAAACTCATTTCACGACTGGGAACGTTTGCTATGCTTTCCGAAATTCTGTCTTGCGTCTACGATGAATCGTGCTCAAGCCTGCGATCACACTGGGACAAAGATAAGCTTGCTTTTGGACAAGTTCGAAACCGGCGAAGATGGTGATTGCTTTTCTCCATCGGATGTTCGACCCTCCAGAAAGCTCAACAGATTTGTTTCGACGAACAACGACTATTCAGAGGCGATCGAATTAACAAGAAGTGGAAATTATGGGAAAGCGATGCGACGTCTTACTTCAAGTAATATTTGCGAATATGCACAATCCACACGCATACAATTGTCCGTGCTACATCCAGTGAACGGTGATCTCCCAGCCTCTCGCCCTCCATGCCTGACATTGCCTTTATCAGTCGACTCGGACATTATTCAGGCCGCAGTCTCATCTTTTCCTTCCCTTACTTCCCCTGGAAGCTTGGGTTTGAGAGCGGAACACTTAAAAGACATGATGTCGGTTGATCACGGGGTTCTTTTAGGGCGACTCACTTCGCTGGTCAACTACCTGATTGCGGGCTTAGCTCCAGTCGAACTTTCTCCGTTCTTAGCTGGAGCTAGTCTACTGGCCTTAAGTAAGCCTGACGGAGGAGTCCGCCCCATTGCAATTGGGGAAACATTACGTCGCTTATGTGCCAAATGCATTTGTCGAAAACTCCGGTCGCGGTTTTCAGAATCGCTCTTACCTCACCAGCTCGGTGTCGCTACGCCAAACGGTATGGAGCAGATTATCCATAGAGTCCGTCGACTACACCATCTTCAACACCAGAATGACGATTGGGTTTGGGTCAAAGTTGACATTACCAATGCCTTCAATACGCTGAGCCGCAGATCCTTTATTGACGCTGTAAGGAGTGAGTTCCCTGAAATAAGTAGGTGGATATCCTGGTGCTATGGATCTGGTTCAAACCTTCGATTTGGGAACATGGAGCCTCTTCAATCCTTGAGCGGAGTGCAACAAGGGGATCCTCTTGGTCCCTTATTGTTTTGCCTAGCTTTGAAACCGATAATCGCCTCAATATCTACAATCGAGGGGATCGGCTTAAACTTGTGGTACCTCGATGACGGCATAGTGGGCGGAAGACCAGAGGCTGTTGGCAAAGCATTATCTCTGCTCTCTTTAGATTTTCCAGCGATTGGGTTGTCGTTAAACTGGAAAAAGACCGAACTGATAGGAAAGGCTAGTAATATCGATCTGGTAAAGAGATTATGCCCAGGGATTACTTTGGTTAATTCAACAGACAACTTCACAATTCTAGGGAGCCCTGTCGGTTCCCAGGAACACTGTTCATCACACCTCATTAATAAGGTACTCCCGGCACTGCAACTTGACCTAAAGACACTAGAAAACTTGCCGGACCCTCAGGTTGCTTTCATCCTGCTGCGCAATTGCGCATCTGCCGCACGAGTAAATCATCTGATGCGTACGGTAGATCCCGCCTTCGCTCAAAAATTTTTCCGGCTTTTCGATGACTTGGTCTTAGATTGCTTCAGCAATATAACGTCTATTCACCCGGACAAGAAAACATGGTCACAAGCTTGCTTACCCCTGAAGATGGGAGGATTGGGCCTTCGAAGCTGTGTCGAACACTCCGCAGCGGCGTTTCTTTCAAGTGTGGATATGGTCGCTAAACAATCGAACCTCGACCCTTACTCTTTCCCCAGTTTTGAATCTGCAATTTCTAACTTTCCGCATGATGACAGAGGACTACAATCAAATCAACGGGGTCTTTCTCACAGCATCGACGAGACTTCGCGTCGCAAGCTATTGGAAAGCGTCGATTGCTCCAATTCAGCCAGATTATTGGCAGTTTCGCGTCCGCATGCGTGTGCATGGCTGCAGGCTATACCAAACAAAGCCACGCTTATGAATCTTGCGCCGAATGAATTTGTGGTGTTGCTTCGTATGTGGTTGGGAATGCCGCTCTGTAAGGGTGACTACCGTTGCAGACGCTGCCTTAGAATGGCAGACAAATTTGGTTTCCACGCCCTAACCTGTCAATTTGGCGGGTACCCCGGTATTCGACACGATGGACTTCGAGACACAATATTTCAGGCGGCAGTTTCTGCAGGACTGAGAGTCGCGAAGGAGGTACCCAATCTCGTGCGCAACTTACGAGAGAGACCAGCCGACATTTTGATTTACGAGGATCCCCCTCTAGCAGTCGATTTTGCGGTGACAAACCCTCTGCAAAATGCCTACGTTTCCATGGCTGCTAAGATTCCTGGATATGCTGCAGACAGATATGCAGCATGTGTCAAGGACCGAAAATACAAGCGGAAAATGGAGGAAAGCGGGTATTGTTTCTCGGCCGCAGTTATAGAGACATATGGAGGTTGGAACGCCCAGGGGGAAAAACTTGTCAGATTCATTGCCCGATCTATGTCTTGGCGAGGCAATATTTCGTATAGCAAGGCGGCAAACCAGCTCTTTCAGCGTGTCTCGATCTCCCTGATGAGAGGGAATGCCAAAGCGATTCTCAAGAGCCTCGAAGATTTGGGGAGACCTATAATAGAAAGCAGTGTTGGTCTTTACGACGACCCAACCCCGCGTCTCAACCCTTCGGAATTTCTTACTCAGGTGGCAGCCTTATCCGAAGAAATCGTCATTCGAGAAACCATCCTTCCTACAGTCAGAAATGTGGACATCCATATCAATGATGTCCAACCTACTTCATCTGATGTGGATTCTTTTCGATCACCAAGCAATAGACAAACAGCTTATGCAACAACAGCATCTCATAATTTACAATGCTCAAATCAAGATTATACTACTTCGTTGTTTCAACCATTAGATCGTCTTCATCTCCAGCAACATCAGCCGACAAATCAACAACCAAACCAAACTCAAGAACAACTTTATGCATCCGAACTTGAAAAAATGCAGACAGTGGGATTCCATAGCCGTGATGCCAATCTTGAAGCGCTTGTTGCATCTATGGGGGGGACGCAAAAATGGCTGTAGAACATAATGAAGACTCTTGACTTTTACCAGTTGTTATGCCGATTTTTCGTTTAATTTGCTTCTTATATTTTCAAGTTGTATATGATTTAAAATTGTTTAGAAAAATTAAATCTTGATTATAAGACCATCTTTATTAATATCAAGAGTTTTTAAAATGCAACATTGTGTTATTTTTTATCCTTTTTAAGAATGTTGCATTTGTTTTATTTAGATTGCATTAAACATGCATGATAACAATGGTCAAAGATTTCGATGGAATACGTCATATGTCGAAAGCTGATGTCGGTTAACTGCTAAACACATACCGATCAGAATACTATTTTACTTATAAACGTTAAAGATGAACGAAAACAATCATTCGTAGTATGAGCTATTTTGATGATGTTTTGGCTGCCTGCTTGACTTTTAAAAAATTGCATTTTCTCTAAATAGCTCTATTCAAACTGCTAAATTCTCGTAATCATTGCTTATCAGACATCTCTATTCATAGTAGTCAATTCATTTGTTGCGTCATAAGATCATTTGTTAAATATATTCAAAAGGTTGACATATGTATCATTAAGTTTGGATTTAACAAGAGTAATAACAACAGTCTAGCATTTTCATTGAAATATGTAAAATCGTAAAAGCTGCTGTTTAGTAAAAATGTCCACAGTTAACGATCAGCATACTATTTGTAACGTCTATACTTTCATGATTACTGAAAGCACTAAGCAGTATTATGAGTTCTTTTAATTTATATTTTGAGGTCTGCCTGATCTTTGAAAATATAGCATTTTCTAAAAATTGTTTAATTTTAACGCAAAATTATAGTAAACTTATAGTTTCCTCTTTTTAAACAATCTTTATTTATATCAAGTGTTTAAATTATGCAGGATTGTGTTGTTTTTATTATTTAAATAAATTTGGCAGGTGTATCATTCTAATTGCATCAAACAAAGATGATAACAATGGTCATGGATTTTAATGGAGTACGGCAATATTTTGAAAGCTGCTGTCCCATAATTACTGGTCAACACTAACGATCATCATACTATTAATCACTTTAAAACGTCAAAGATGAACGGAAGAACTTTTCTGTTGTAAGGGCTAACATGATGACGTTTCGGCTGTTGGCTTGACTTTTAAAAAATACCATTTTCTAAAAATATCTTAATTTTTGCGGCAAATTTACAGTAAACTTAAAACTGGCTTATTCGATCATTTTTATATTTCTCAGTCGTTTGAATGATCCTTTACTGTGCAATTTTATAATCCTTCAAAATACCTTGGCAGTTGTCAAATTAAGATTGCATCAAACATGCATGATTACAATGGTCATAAATTCAATGGAATACGGCAATTTTTTAAAGTTGCTATCAGGTAATAACTAGGCTACGAAAACGATCAGAATACTATTCGTTACTTCTCAGCGTTCAGATAAACAAAAGCAATCATATGTAGTATGTTGCATCTCGATGACGTGTATCATCGAGATTGCATTAAACAATCATAATAAAAACAGTCCAGCATTTCATTGAAACAGATCAAAAGCTGCTGTCGGGCAAAAACTTGTTAGCCCTTATTGATCAGATTACTATTTGTTACTTCTAAGCGTCAAAAATGAACAAAAGCACTAATCTGTAGTATGAGTCATCTCGATGACGTGTCGGCTGCCGGCTAAAATTTTGAAAAAATAGCATTTTCCCTAAATAGCTTAATTCGAACTGATGAATACTCGTAAACAAAAACTTGCTTATCAGACCATCTCTATTTATAAATGTCAATTCATTTGTGGCGTCATGGTGTCATTCCTTATGTTACTTAAAAGATTGTCATATGTATTACAGAGATTACATAAAACAAACATAATAACAACAGTCAAGCATTTGATTAAGACAGGTAAAAATGTTGAAAGCTGCTGTAGATAAAAACGTTAACAGTCAACAATCAGCATACTACTTGTAAAGTCTAAACTTCAATTATGTCCGAAGACTGAATCAGTGGTATGATTTATCTCGATGACGATTTGGCTCTCTGCTTGACTTTTAAAAATACCATTTCCTATAAATCGCTTAATTTTAGCGCCAAAATTATAGTAAACATAAAAGTTGCTTACCAGATTATCTATATTTATATCAGGCGTTATAATGATGCTTCACTGTGTCATTTTATCTTGCTTATAAGAATTTGGCATAACTATCAGTAGGATTGCATCAAACATGCATGATAAACATGCTCATTGATATTAAGAGAATACGGCAATATGTTAAAAGCTGATGTTAGTTAATAACTTGTCAACACTAACGATCAGCATACTATGAGTCCCTCCTAGACGTCAAAGATAACCAGAATAACTCATCAGTAGTATGAGCCATCTTGATTACGTTTTAGCTGTCTTTTTGAGTTTTGAATAATCGCAGTTTTATAAATCGCTTAAATTTAGCGGCAAAATTATAGAAAAATTAAATCTTGATTATAAGACCATCTTTATTAATATCAAGAGTTTTTAAAATGCAACATTGTGTTATTTTTTTATCCTTTTTAAGAATGTTGCATTTGTTTTATTTAGATTGCATTAAACATGCATGATAACAATGGTCAAAGATTTCGATGGAATACGTCATATGTCGAAAGCTGATGTCGGTTAACTGCTAAACACATACCGATCAGAATACTATTTTACTTATAAACGTCAAAGATGAACGAAAACAATCATTCGTAGTATGAGCTATTTTGATGATGTTTCGGCTGCCTGCTTGACTTTTAAAAAATTGCATTTTCTCTAAATAGCTCTATTCAAACTGCTAAATTCTCGTAAACATTGCTTATCAGACATCTCTATTCATATTAGTCAATTCATTTGTTGCGTCATAAGATCATTCGTTAAATATATTCAAAAGGTTGTCATATGTATCATTAAGATTGGATTAAACAAGGGTAATAACAACAGTCTAGCATTTTCATTGAAATATGCCAAAATCGTAAAAGCTGCTGTTTAGTAAAAATGTCCACAGTTAACGATCAGCATACTATTTGTAACGTCTAAACTTCATGATTACTGAAAGCACTAAGCAGTATTATGAGTTCTTTTAATTTATATTTTGAGGTCTGCCTGGTCTTTGAAAATATAGCATTTTCTATAAATTGTTTAATTTCAACGAAAAATTGTAGAAAACTTTAAAGTTGCTCTTTTTAAACAATCTTTGTTTATATCAAGTGTTTAAATTATGCAGGATTGTGTGGTTTTTATTATTTAAACAAATTTGGCAGGTGTATAATTCTAATTGCATCAAACAAGGATGATAACAACGGTCATGGATTTTAATGGAGTACGGCAATATTTTGAAAGCGGCTGTCCATAATTACTTGTCAACACTAACGATCATCATACTATTAATCACTTTAAAACGTCAAAGATGAACGGAAGAACTTTTCTGTTGTAAGGGCTAACATGATGACGTTTCGGCTGTGGGCTTGACTTTTAAAAAATACCATTTTCTAAAAATATCTTAATTTTTGCGGCAAATTTATAGTAAACTTTAAACTGGCTTATTCGATCATTTTTATATTTCTCAGTCGTTTGAATGATCTGTTAATGTGCAATTTTATTATCCTTCAAAATACCTTGGCGGTTGTCAAATTAAGATTACATCAAACATTCATGATTACAATGTTCATAAATTCAATGGAATACGGCAATTTTTTAAAGTTGCTATCAGGTAATAACTAGGCTACGAAAACGATCAGAATACTATTCGTTACTTCTCAGCGTAAAGATAAACAAAAGCAATCATATGTAGTATGTTGCATCTCGATGACGTGTATCATCGAGATTGCATTAAACAATCATAATAAAAACAGTCCAGCATTTCATTGAAACAGATCAAAAGCTGCTGTCGGGCAAAAACTTGTTAGCCCTTTATTGATCAGATTACTATTTGTTACTTCTAAGCGTCAAAAATGAACAAAAGCACTAATCTGTAGTATGAGTCATCTCGATGACGTGTCGGCTGCCGGCTAAAATTTTGAAAAAAAAGCATTTTCCCTAAATAGCTTAATTCGAACTGATGAATACTCGTAAACAAAAACTTGCTTATCAGACCATCTCTATTTATAAATGTCAATTCATTTGTGGCGTCATGGTGTCATTCCTTATGTTACTTAAAAGATTGTCATATGTATTACAGAGATTACATAAAACAAACATAATAACAACAGTCAAGCATTTGATTAAGACAGGTAAAAATGTTGAAAGCTGCTGTAGATAAAAACGTTAACAGTCAACAATCAGCATACTACTTGTAAAGTCTAAACTTCAATTATGTCCGAAGACTGAATCAGTGGTATGATTTATCTCGATGACGATTTGGCTCTCTGCTTGACTTTTAAAAATACCATTTCCTAAAAAACGCTTAATTTTAGCGCCAAAATTATAGTAAACATAAAAGTTGCTTACCAGATTATCTATATTTATATCAGGCGTTATAATGATGCTTCACTGTGTCATTTTATCTTGCTTATAAGAATTTGGCATAACTATCAGTAGGATTGCATCAAACATGCATGATAAACATGCTCATTGATATTAAGAGAATACGGCAATATGTTAAAAGCTGATGTTAGTTAATAACTTGTCAACACTAACGATCAGCATACTATGAGTCCCTCCTAGACGTCAAAGATAACCAGAATAACTCATCAGTAGTATGAGCCATCTTGATTACGTTTTAGCTGTCTTTTTGAGTTTTGAATAATCGCAGTTTTATAAATCGCTTAAATTAAGCGGCAAAATTATAGAAAAATTAAATCTTGATTATAAGACCATCTTTATTAATATCAAGAGTTTTTAAAATGCAACATTGTGTTATTTTTGTATCCGTTTTAAGAATGTTGCATTTGTTTTATTTAGATTGCATCAAACATGCATTATAACAATGGTCAAAGATTTCGATGGAATACGTCATATGTCGAAAGCTGATGTCGGTTAACTGCTAAACACATACCGATCAGAATACTATTTTACTTATAAACGTCAAAGATGAACGAAAACAATCATTCGTAGTATGAGCTATTTTGATGATGTTTCGGCTGCCTGCTTGACTTTTAAAAAATTGCATTTTCTCTAAATAGCTCTATTCAAACTGCTAAATTCTCGTAAACATTGCTTATCAGACATCTCTATTCATATTAGTCAATTCATTTGTTGCGTCATAAGATCATTCGTTAAATATATTCAAATGGTTGTCATATGTATCATTAAGATTGGATTAAACAAGGGTAATAACAACAGTCTAGCATTTTCATTGAAATATGCCAAAATCGTAAAAGCTGCTGTTTAGTAAAAATGTCCACAGTTAACGATCAGCATACTATTTGTAAAGTCTAAACTTCCATAATTACTGAAAGCACTAAGCAGTATTATGAGTTCTTTTAATTTATATTTTGAGGTCTGCCTGTTCTTTGAAAATATAGCATTTTCTATAAATTGTTTAATTTCAACGCAAAATTATATAAACTTTAAGGTTGCTCTTTTGAAACAATCTTTATTTATATCAAGTGTTTAAATTATGCAGGATTGTGTTGTTTTTATTATTTAAATAAATTTGGCAGGTGTATCATTCTAATTGCATCAAACAAGCATGATAACAACGGTCATGGATTTTAATGGAGTACGCCAATATTTTGAAAGCTGCTGTCCCATAATTACTGGTCAACACTAACGATCATCATACTATTCATCACTTTTGAACGTCAAAGATGACGGAAGAACTTTTCTGTTGTACAGGCTAACTTGATGACCTTTGGCTGTTGGCTTGACTTTTAAAAAATACCATTTTCTAAAAATATTAATTTTTGCTGCAAATTTATAGTAAACTTAAAACTGGTTTATTCGATCATTTTTATATTTCTCAGTCGTTTGAATGATCCTTTACTGTGCAATTTTATTATCCTTCAAAATACCTTGGCAGTTGTCAAATTAAGATTGCATCAAACATGCATGATTACAATGGTCATAAATTCAATGGAATACGGCAATTTTTTAAAGTTGCTATCAGGTAATAACTAGGCTACGAAAACGATCAGAATACTATTCGTTACTTCTTAGCGTAAAGATAAACAAAAGCAATCATATGTAGTATGATGCATCTCGATGACGTGTATCATCGAGATTGCATTAAACCATCATTAATAAAAACAGTCCAGCATTTCATTGAAACAGATCAAAAGCTGCTGTCGGGAGAAAACTTGTTAGCCCTTGTTGATCAGATTACTATTTGTTACTTCTAAGCGTCAAAAATGAACAAAAGCACTAATCTGTAGTATGAGTCATTTCGATTACGTGTCGGCTGCCGGCTAAAATTTTGAAAAAATAGCATTTTTCCTAAATAGCTTAATTCGAACTGATGAATACTTGTAAACAAACACTTGCTTATCAGACCATCTCTATTTATAAATGTCAATTCATTTGTGGCGTCATGGTGTCATTCCTTAAGGTACTTAAAAGAGGGCATATGTATTACAGAGATTACATAAAACAAACATAATAACAACAGTCTAGCATTTGATTAAAACTGGTCAAAATGTTGAAAGCTGCTGTAGATAAAAACGTTAACAGTCAACGATCAGCATACTATTTGTAATGTCTAAACTTTAATTATGTCCAAAGACTGAATCAGTGGTATGATTCATCTCGATGACGATTTGGCTCTCTGCTTGACTTATAAAAATACCATTTCCTATAAATCGCTTAATTTTAGCGCCAAAATTATAGTAAACATAAAAGTTGCTTACCAGATTATCTTTATTTATATCAGGCGTTATAATGATGCTTCATTGTGTCATTTTATCTCGCTTATAAGAATTTGGCATATCTATCAGTAGGATTGCATCAAACATGAATGATAAACAAGCTAATTGATATTAAGAGAATACGGCAATATGTTAAAAGCTGATGTTAAGTTAATAACTTGTCAACACTAACGATCAGCATACTATGAGTCCCTCCTAGACGTCAAAGATAACCAGAATAACTTATTAGTAGTATGAGTCATCTTGATTACGTTTTAGCTGTCTATTTGAGTTTTGAATAATCGCAGTTTTATAGATCGCTTAAATTTAGCGGCAAAATTATAGAAAACTTTAATCTTGATTATAAGACCATCTTTATTAATATCAATGAGTTTTTAAAATGCGACATTGTGTTATTTTTTTATCCTTTTTAAGAATCTGGCATTTGTTTTATTTAGATTGCATAAAACATGCATGATAACAATTGTCATAGATTTCGATGGAAGACGCCATATGTCGAAAGCTGATGTTGGTTAACTCTAAACACATACCGATCAGAATACTATTTTACTTATCAACGTCAAATATGAACGAAATCACTCATCTGTAGTATGAGCTATCTCGATGAGGTTTTCGGCTGCCTGCTTGACTTTTGAAAAATAGCATTTTCTCTAAATAGCTCAATTCAAACTGCTAAATTCTCGAAAATATTGCTTATCAGACATCTCTATTCATATAAGTCAATTTATTTGTTGCGTCATAAAATCATTCGTTAAATATATGTAAACGGTTGTCATATGTATCAAATAGATTGGATTAAACAAGAGCAATAACAACAGTCTAGCATTTTCATTGAAATATGCCAAAGTCTTAAAAGTTGCTGTTTATTAAAAATGTCCACAGTTAACGATCAGCATACTATTTCTAACGCCTAAACTTCCATGATTACTGAAAGCACTAAGCAGTATTATGAGTTCTTTTAATTTATATTTTGAGGTCTGCCTGGTCTTTGAAAATATAGCATTTTCTACAAATTGTTTAATTTCAATGCAAAATTATAGTAAACTTTAAGGTTGCTCTTTTTAAACAATCTTTATTTATATCAAGTGTTTAAATTATGCAGGATTGTGTTGTTTTTATTATTTAAACAAATTTGGCAGGTGTATCATTCTAATTGCATCAAACAAGCATAATAACAACTGTCATGGATTTTAATGGAGTACGGCAATATTTTGAAAGCTGCTGTCCCATAATTACTGGTCAACACTAACGATCATCATACTATTAATCACTTTAAAACGTCAAAGATGAACGGAAGAACTTTTCTGTTGTAAGGGCTAACATGATGACGTTTTGGCTGTGGGCTTGACTTTTAAACAATACTATTTTCTTAAAATTGCTAAATTTTTGCGGCAAATTTATAGTAAACTTAAAACTGGCATATTAGATCATTTTTATATTTCTCAGTCGTTTGAATGATCCTTTATTGTGCAATTTTATTATCCTTCAAAATACCTTGGCAGTTGTCAAATTAAGATTGCATCAAACATGCATGATTACAATGGTCATAAATTCAATGGAATACGGCAATTTTTTAAAGTTGCTATCAGGTAATAACTAGTCTACGAAAACGATCAGAATACTATTCGTTACTTCTCAGCGTCAAAGATAAACAAAAGCAATCATATGTAGTATGTTGCATCTCGATGACGTGTATCATCGAGATTGCATTAAACAATCATAATAAAAACAGTCCAGCATTTCATTGAAACAGATCAAAAGCTGCTGTTGGGCAAAAACTTGTTAGCCTTTATTGATCAGATTACTATTTGTTACTTCTAAGCGTCAAAAATGAACAAAAGCACTAATCTGTAGTATGAGTCATCTCGATGACGTGTCGGCTGCCGGCTAAAATTTTGAAAAAATAGCATTTTCCCTAAATAGCTTAATTCGAACTGATGAATACTCGTAAACAAAAACTTGCTTATCAGACCATCTCTATTTATAAATGTCAATTCATTTGTGGCGTCATGGTGTCATTCCTTAAGTTACTTAAAAGATTGTCATATGTATTACAGAGATTACATAAAACAAACATAATAACAACAGTCTAGCATTTGATTAAAACAGGTCAAAATGTTGAAAGCTGCTGTAGATAAAAACGTTAACAGTCAACGATCAGCATACTATTTGTAAAGTCTAAACTTCAATTATGTCCGAAGACTAAATCAGTGGTATGATTCATCTCGATGACGATTTGGCTCTCTGCTTGACTTTTAAAAATACCATTTCCTAAAAAACGCTTAATTTTAGCGCCAAAATTATAGTAAACATAAAAGTTGCTTACCAGATTATCTTTATTTATATCAGGCGTTATAATGATGCTTCATTGTGTCATTTTATCTCGCTTATAAGAATTTGGCATAACTATCAGTAGGATTGCATCAAACATGCATGATAAACATGCTCATTGATATTAAGAGAATACGGCAATATGTTAAAAGCTGATGTTAGTTAATAACTTGTCAACACTAACGATCAGCATACTATTAGTCCCTCCTAGACGTCAAAGATAACCAGAATAACTCATCAGTAGTATGAGCCATCTTGATTACGTTTTAGCTGTCTTTTTGAGTTTTGAATAATCGCAGTTTTATAAATCGCTTAAATTTAGCGGCAAAATTATAGAAAAATTAAATCTTGATTATAAGACCATCTTTATTAATATCAAGAGTTTTTAAAATGCAACATTGTGTTTTTTTTATCCTTTTTAAGAATGTTGCATTTGTTTTATTTAGATTGCATTAAACATGCATGATAACAATGGTCAAAGATTTCGATGGAATACGGCATATGTCGAAAGCTGATGTCGGTTAACTGCTAAACACATACCGATCAGAATACTATTTTACTTATAAACGTCAAAGATGAACGAAAACAATCATTCGTAGTATGAGCTATTTTGATGATGTTTCGGCTGCCTGCTTGACTTTTAAAAAATTGCATTTTCTCTAAATAGCTCTATTCAAACTGCTAAATTCTCGTAAACAAAAAACTTGCTTATCAGACATCTCTATTCATATTAGTCAATTCATTTGTTGCGTCATAAGATCATTCGTTAAATATATTCAAAAGGTTGTCATATGTATCATTAAGATTGGATTAAACAAGGGTAATAACAACAGTCTAGCATTTTCATTGAAATATGCCAAAATCGTAAAAGCTGCTGTTTAGTAAAAATGTCCACAGTTAACGATCAGCATACTATTTGTAACGTCTAAACTTCCATGATTACTGAAAGCACTAAGCAGTATTATGAGTTCTTTTAATTTATATTTTGAGGTCTGCCTGGTCTTTGAAAATATAGCATTTTCTATAAATTGTTTAATTTCAACGCAAAATTATAGTAAACTTTAAGGTTGCTCTTTTTAAACAATCTTTATTTATATCAAGTGTTTAAATTATGCAGGATTGTGTTGTTTTTATTATTTAAATAACTTTGGCAGGTGTATCATTCTAATTGCATCAAACAAGCATAATAACAACTGTCATGGATTTTAATGGAGTACGGCAATATTTTGAAAGCTGCTGTCCCATAATTACTGGTCAACACTAACGATCATCATACTATTAATCACTTTAAAACGTCAAAGATGAACGGAAGAACTTTTCTGTTGTAAGGGCTAACATGATGACGTTTCGGCTGTGGGCTTGACTTTTAAACAATACTATTTTCTTAAAATTGCTTAATTTTTGCGGCAAATTTATAGTAAACTTAAAACTGGCTTATTAGATCATTTTTATATTTCTCAGTCGTTTGAATGATCCTTTATTGTGCAATTTTATTATCCTTCAAAATACCTTGGAAGTTGTCAAATTAAGATTGAATCAAACATGAACGATTAATTGGTTAAATATTCAATGGAATAAAGCAATTTTTTAAAGTTGCTATCAGGTAATAAGCAGTCTACCAAAACGATCAAAATACTACTTGTTACTTCTCAGCGTAAAGATAAACAAAAGCAATCATATGTAGTATGTTGCATCTCGATGACGTGTATCATCGAGATTGCATTAAACAATCGTAATAAAAACAGTCCAGCATTTCATTGAAACAAATCAAAAGCTTCTGTTGGGAAAAAACTTGTTAGCTATTATTGATCAGATCACTATTTGTTACTTCTAAGCGTCAAAAATTAACAAAATCACTAATCCGTAGTATGAGTCATCTCGATGACTTGTCGGCTGCCGACTAAAATTTTAAAAATAAGCATTTTGCCTAAATAGCTTTATTCGAACTGATAAATACTTGTAAACAAACACTTGCTTATTAGACCATCTCTATTCATAAATGTTAATTCATTTGTGGCGTCATGGTGTCATTCCTTATGTTACTTAAAAGATTGTCATATGTATTACAGAGATTACATAAAACAAACATAATAACAACAGTCAAGCATTTGATTAAAACAGGTCAAAATGTTGAAAGCTGCTGTAGATAAAAACGTAAACAGTCAACGATCAGAATACTATTTGTAAAGTCTAAACTTCAATTGTTTCCGAAGACTAAATCAGTGGTATGATTCATCTCGATGACGATTTGGCTCTCTGCTTGACTTTAAAAATTCCATTTCCTATAAATCGCTTTATTTTAGTGCTAAAATTATAGTAAACAAAAAAGTTGCTTACCAGATTATCTTTATTTATATCAGGCGTTATAATGATGCTTCATTGTGTCATTTTATCCCGCTTATAAGAATTTGGCATAACTATCAGTAGGATTGCATCAAACATGCATGATAAACATGCTCATTGATATTAAGAGAATACGGCAATATGTTAAAAGCTGATGTTAGTTAATAAATTGTCAACACTAATGATCAGCATACTATTAGTCCCTTCTAGACGTCAAAGATAACCAGAATAACTCATCAAAATATGATCCATCTTGATTACGTTTAAGCTGTCTGTTTGAGTTTTGAATAATCGCAGTTTTATAGATCGCTTAAATTTAGCGGCAAAATTATAGAAAACTTTAATATTGATTATAAGACCATCTTTATTAATATCATGAGTTTTTGAAATGCGACATTGTGTTTTTTTTATCCTTTTTAAGAATCTGGCATTTGTTTTATTTTGATTGCATAAAACATGCATGATAACAATTGTCATAGATTTCGATGGAATACGGCATATGTCGAAAGCTGATGTCGGTTAACTGCTAAACACACACCGATCAGAATACTATTTTACTTATTAACGTCGAAGACGAACGAAAGCACTCATCTGTAGTATGAACTATCTCGATGAGGTTTCGGCTGCCTGCTTGACTTTTGAAAAATTGCATTACCACTTAATAGCTCCATTCAAACTGCTAAATTTTTGTAAACAAAAAACTTGCTTATCAGACATCTCTATTTATATGAGTCAATTCAATAGTTGCGTCATAAGATCATTTGTTAAACATTTTCAAAAGGTTGTCATATGTATCATTAAGATTGGATTAAACAAGCGTAATAACAACAGTTTAGCATTTTCATTGAAATATGCCAAAATCTTAAAAGCTGCTGTTTATTAAAAATGTCCACAGTTAACGATCAGCAATACTATTTGTAACGCCTAAACTTCCATGATTACTGGAAGCACTAAGCAGTATTATGAGTTATTTTAATTTATATTTTGAGGTATTCCGGGTCTTTGAAAATATAGCATTTTCTATAAATTGTTTAATTTCAACGCAAAATTATATAAACTTTAAAGTTGCTCTTTTGAAACAATCTTTATTTATATCAAGTGTTTAAATTATGCAACATTGTGTCGTTTTTATTATTCAAATGAATTTGGCATGTGTATCATTCTAATTGCATCAAACAAGCATGATAACAACGGTCATAGATTTTAATAGAGTACGGCAATATTTTTAAAGTTGCTGTCTCATAATTACTGGTCATAACTAACGATTATCATACTATTCATCACTTCAAAACGTCAAAGATGAACGGAAGAACTTTTCTGTTGTACAGGCTAACTTGATGACGTTTCGGCTGTGAGCTTGACTTTTAAACAATACCATTTTCTAAAAATTGCTAAATTTTTGCGGCAAATTTATAGTAAACTTTAAACTGGCTAATTCGATCATTTTTATATTTCTCAGTTGTTTTTAATGATCCATTATTGTGCAATTTTTTTATCCTTCAAAATACCTTGGCAGTTGCAAATTTAGATTGCATCAAACATGCATGATTACAATGGTCATAAATTCAATGGAATACGGCAATTTTTTAAAGCTGCTATCAGGTAATTACTAGTCTAATAAAACGATCACAATACTATTCGTTACTTCTCAGCGTCAAAGATAAACAAAACCAATCATATGTAGTATGATGCATCTCGATGACGTGTATCATCGAGATTGCATTAAACAATCATAATAAAAACAGTCCAGCATTTCATTGAAACAGGTCAAAAGCTGCTGTCGGGCAAAAACTTGTTAGCCCTTATTGATCAGATTACTATTTGTTACTTCTAAGCGTCAAAAATGAACAAAAGCACTAATCTGTCGTATGAGTCATCTCGATGACGTGTCGGCTGCCGGCTAAAATTTAAAAAAAATAGCATTTTCCCTAAGGTAAATGATTTAACCAGAGAGAATAAATGGCTCATTTAATCTCTTCATTTAACCAGAGAGAATAAATGGCTTTTATTCACGAATCTATAAATAGTAGGTAAAGTTAAATATAAATGATAAAGTAATTAAATGTGATACCACATTCATCCTATGTGGTAGTTTTGCAAGTATGCAGGACTTCTTCGACTTCTTGTACTTCGTCGGTAGAATTCTCTAGTTGTCACGGGATGATGGTTTGCCTCAAGAATTGATGTCCTCTTTGACCTCAAGTTCATATCAATATTGTCAATGGCATCATATTGCTTTCCGTTATTGTTATCATCTTCATAGTCTGGCTGGTTCCTGTCGAGGCTAACTTGACAGTCGTCATCTCCGTCTCTTGACAATCTCGAACTACGAATATCCGAACTATCTGGATCCTTGTAAATGGAGGTTTCTGAAGGATAACGAGATAGGTGTCGAGTAGAAATATTTGTTTCTTTCCCAGGTGGAAGTTCGATATGAGCCGTGTTCGGATTCGCGTTTATCAGTTAAGCTATGAGCAATTTATCGTCGTATTTGTCGTGTTTGTAGAAGTTTCGCACGAATACAGATCCGGGACGACGGAGCTATTCTGGTAAATTGATTTTTATTAATGGGCGTCTAGAGAAGTTGAAGATTCGATCATGAGGTGTCGAGCCAGTTGAGGTGCATAATAGTCCTCGAATAGATTGAAGGCTTTCAGCGAGGACTGTTTCCCAAGCAGCAACCGGACGATTGTAGTCTCTAAGCCGCAAAAGTACAGCGCTCCATAATATACCGTTATGGCGTTCGATCTGTCCGTTGCCTAACGATTGTACGGAGAAGAGTGACTTGCTACCGTGCCAATACTCCCCAGATAATCAGAGAATTCTTTCGACATGAAGGATGACCCGCGATCGGAATGTACAAATTCAGGTGGACCAAATATTGTCACTATACCACGCAGGCAATTTATCACTGTTTGAGCGGACATATCACGGCATGCAAATTCAAAGGGATAACGAGAATATTCATCGACGGCTGTAAGCAAATATCTCTTGCCTTATGAACTGGGCAAAGGACCTTTGAAGTCAAGTGAAATTCTTTCGAAAGGTCGTGTCGCTCTGATGAGGGCAGTTTTTGGAGGCTTGAAGAAGTTTGGTTTCAACAACGAACAGGTAACGCAATGAGATACAACATAACGAACGTCTTCAGTGCTATATGGAAGTTGATTCGATTGAACGAAGTGATACAAACGATTGACTCCTAGGTGGCAAAGCGTAGCGTGAAGTTCATAAAGAAGCTTGAGATCTTTCTGTTTGTTAAAGTAACCGCAACTTGAAGCACAAATATCCCTAGACATTGAGTCGGCCGCATAATTCAACTTTCCAGGCCGGTAAAGTATACAATATTTGAACTCAGATAGATCGAGACGCCATCTTTGCACTTTTTCATTTTTAATTTTACTCTTATGATTCTTGTTAAATATGAATAAAACTGACCTTTGATCCGTTAGAACATTGAAAGTTCGTCCAGACAAATAGTGCCTCCAGCATCGCAATGCTTCAACGATGGCAAGGGCCTCTTTCTCAATAGCGGAATGTCCAACGACACTCTTACTTAGTGTATGCGAATAAAATGCGACGGGTTTGTTATCCTGCGTTAATACAGCACAGATAGCATAAAGGGATGCGTCAGTCTCTACTGTAAATGTCTTATTGAAATCAATGGGTGTTAGAGTAGCTGAAATAATAAGATTACGAATTATCTCAAATGAGCGCTTTGCTGCAGGTGTAATAGGAAATATCGTGATTTCAGCTAACGGACGAATCTGCGACGAAAAATTTTGAATCCATTTGGAATAATGTGAGAAAAGGCCGACAATTCTTCGCAGTTGACGTTTATTTTGAGGTACCTGCAGTTCTCGCAAAGGTGAGACAGGATTAGGATCAGGCCGTTTAATACCACTACTAACTTGATATCCCAGAATATTGATCATCGTTTTATTAATCATACATTTCGATTCATTTAGTGTTATTCGCTACCTAGAAGCAACTTCACGAAACTTGGCCAGATTTGTATCATGTTCTTGCTGTGTTTTGCCGCACACAATGATATCGTCGAGGTATGAATAGGTGCCGGTTAAGTTTTCTTTCTCTATGATCTCGTTGATTATTCGCTGGAAGGTGGCTACAGCATTCGTGAGTCCAAAAGGCATACGCTGAAATTGATAGAGTTGACCATCTGCCTCGAATGCGGTCAAGAATATTTCGTTTGCTCGCAAAGGAACTTGATGGTAAGCACTTTTTAAATCGAGGGTGCTAAACACGTTATTGGACGATATTGTGTCGATCAGGTCGTCAATTCGGGGCATGGGATAAGCGTCGAGGACCGTGAATTTATTTACGGTCTGCGAGTAATCTACTACTAGACGACGACGTCCTTCTCTGATTACAATAAGAACTTGCGCACGCCACGGTGAGTGACTGCGCTCGATGATGCCTTCGGACAACATCCGTTTTACTTCCGAAGCAATAAAGCGGCGATCTTCGATATTACGTCGCCGGGACGGAATTGCTGCAGGTTTACAGTTTTTAAAATCGTCTGAAAATAACGACGGTATATCGATTTCCATGCTCGATAGTTGCCCAATGGTTAATGTTTCTTGCTTAGCATTTCCTCGAAGTCGAATGGAAACACTTGAATGCAAGCGCAGGAATAGGAGGCCAAGTATGAGATCACGACAAAGATGAGGCATGACGAAGCATTGAATGTCAGTATAGTTTCGGTCACAGTAAGATATCGGTAATACGCATCGTTCATTGCATACGGATGTAAATGATGAATTAGCCATGGAAATCCTAACACAACAAGATTCTGTAGGAATACCTAGTTTTCGAATAACTGATAAATCGACAAAGTTGGAAGAGCTCCCTGTATCGATAAGAGCATCCAGCTGTTGTGTTCCAACGCGAACTTGTACCGTCATGTCGTCAAGTTTAGATGCATCACCATTTGCATTTTGACAGGATATGATATTAAGTGATTCACAGTCGGACGCGTATGGTCGAGTACTACGATTGTATTTTCGTCGAGATCGAAGCAACTTAGTTCAACAAACTTTTTCGTAGTGTCCACGTATTAAGCAGAATGAACATTCAGCATCCCGGGCTAGACAACGATTTCGTGTATGCAAACCTCCACCACAAAAGTAGCACCTTTTCTTGTTGAGCTTTTGAGCTACGGCAATAGATTCTTCACTTTCAGAAATATCAGTATTTCCTTTTGAACCTTTGGTTTCCCTTAAAGCATTTACTGTGAATTCGAATGTGTGTGTCGATATTCGTTTGATTGAGTTTGAGCTGCTTTAATCATTCGAGCGACTTGATAAGCTTTCTCTTTGTCGATGTCATTAGTCTCGCGTATGCGTTGTCGAATTTCGTTCGATTGTAAACCCGTAATAAATAAATCGCAAATAAGATATGTATTACAGAGATTACATAAAACAAACAAAATAACAACAGTCTAGCACAAATTAAAACAGTTCAAAATGTTGAAAGCTGCTGTAGATAAAAACGTTAACAGTCAACGATCAGCATACTATTTGTAACGTCTAAACTTCAATTATGTCCGAAGACTAAATCAGTGGTATGATTCATCTCGATGACGATTTGGCTATCTGCTTGACTTTTAAAAATACCATTTCCTATAAATCGCTTAATTTTAGCGGCAAAATTATAGTAAACATAAAAGTTGCTTACCAGATTATCTTTATTTATATCAGGCGTTTTAATGATGCTTCATTGTGTCATTTTATCTCACCTTTAAGAATTAGGAATAACTATCAGTGGGATTGCATCAAACATGCACGATAAACATGCTCTTGATTTTAAGAGAATACGGCAATATGTTAGAAGCTGATGTTAGTTAAAAACTTGTCAACACTAACGATCAGCATACTATAAACTTCTCCTATAAGTCAAAGATAACCTGAATAACTAATCAGTAGTATGAGTCATCTTGATTAGGTTTTAGCTGTCTGTTTAAGTTTTGAATAATCGCAGTTTTATAGATCGCTTAAATTAAGCGGCAAAATTATAGAAAACTTTAATCTTGATTATAAGACCATCTTTATTAATATCATGAGTTTTTAAAATGCGACATTGTGTTATTTTTTATCCTTTTTCAAGAATCTGGCATTTGTTTTATTTAGATTGCATAAAACATGCATGATAACAATTGTGATAGATTTCGATGGAAGACGGCATATGTCGAAAGCTGATGTCGGTTAACTCTAAACACATACCGATCAGAATACTATTTTACTTATAAACGTCAAATATGAACGAAATCACTCATCTGTAGTATGAGCTATCTCGATGAGGTTTTCGGCTGCCTGCTTGACTTTTGAAAAATAGCATTTTCTCTAAATAGCTCCATTCAAACTGCTAAATTCTCGAAAACGTTGCTTATCAGACATCTCTATTCATATAAGTCAATTTATTTGTTGCGTCATAAAATCATTCGTTAAATATATTCAAACGGTTGTCATATGTATCAAATAGATTGGATTAAACAAGAGCAATAACAACAGTCCAGCATTTTCATTGAAATATGCCAAAATCTTAAAAGCTGCTGTTTATTAAAAATGTCCACAGTTAACGATCAGCATACTATTTCTAACGCCTAGACTTCCATGATTACTGAAACACTACGCAGTATTATGAGTTGTTTTAATTTATATTTTGAGGTCTGCCTGGTCTTTGAAAATATAGCATTTTCTATAAATTGTTTAATTTTAGCGCAAAATTATAGTAAACTTTAAGGTTGCTACTTTTGAAATATCTTAATTTATATCAAGTGTTTAAATTACGCAGCATTGTGTCGTTTTTATTATTCAAATGATTTTAGCAGGTGTATCATTCTAATTGCATCAAACAAGCATAATAACAACGGTCATGGATTTTATTGGAGTACGGCAATATTTTGAAAGCCGATGTCATATAATTACTGGTCAACACTAACGATCATCATACTATTAATCACTTTAAAACGTCAAAGATGAACGGAAGAACTTTTCTGTTGTAAGGGCTAACATAATGACGTTTCGGCTGTGGGCTTGACTTTTAAAAAATACCATTTTCTAAAAATATCTTAATTTTTGCGGCAAATTTATAGTAAACTTAAAACTGGCTTATTCGATCATTTTTATATTTCTCAGTCGTTTGAATGATCCCTTACTGTGCAATTTTATTATCCTTCAAAATTCCTTGGCAGTTGTCAAATAAAGATTGCATCAAACATGCACGATTACAATGGTCATAATTCAATGGAATACGGCAATTTTTTAAAGCTGCTGTCAGGTAATATCTAGTCTACCAAAACGATCAGAATACTATTCGTTACTTCTCAGCGTCAAAGATAAACAAAAGCAATCATATGTAGTATGATGCATCTCGATGAAGTGCATCATCGAGATTGCATTAAACAATCGTAATAAAAACAGTCCAGCATTACATTGAAACAGGTCAAAAGCTGCTGTTAAACAAACGTTGTTAGCCATTATTGATCAGATTACTATTTGTTACTTGTTCACGTAAAAATGAACAAAATCACTAATCTGTAGTATGAGCCATCTCAATGACGTGTTTGCTGCCAGCTAAAATTTTGAAAAAATAGCATTTTCCCTAAATAGTTTATTCGAACTGATAAATACTCGTAAACAAACATTTGCTAATCAGACCATCTCTATTCATAAATGTCAATTCATTTGTGGCGTCATGGTGTCATTCTTTAAGTTACTTAAAAGATTGTCATATGTATTACAGAGATTACATAAAACAAACATAATAACAACAGTCTAGCATTTGATTAAAACTGGTCAAAATGTTAAAAGCTGCTGTAGATAAATACGTTAACAGCCAACGATCAGCATACTATTTGTAACGTCTAAACTTCAATTATGTCCGAAGATTGAATCAGTGGTATGATTCATCTCGATGACGATTTGGCTCTCTGCTTAACTTTTAAAAATACCATTTCCTATAAATCGCTTAATTTTAGCGGCAAAATTATAGTAAACATAAAAGTTGCTTACCAGATTATCTTTATTTATATCAGTCGTTATAATGATGCTTCGTAGAGTCATTTTATCTTGCTTATAAGAATTTGGCATAACTATGAGTAAGATTGAATCAAACATGTATGATAAATATGCTCATTGATATTAAGTGAATCCGGCAATATGGTGAATGCTGAAGTTAGTTGATAACTTGTCAACACTAAGGATCAGCATACTATTAGTCCCCCTAGACGTCAAAGATAACGAGAATAACTCAACAGTAGTATGAGCCATCTTGATTACGTTTTAGCTGTCTGTTTGAGTTTTGAAGATTCGCAGTTTTATAAATCGCTTAAATTGAGCGCAGAAATTATAGAAAATTTAAATCTTGATTATTAGACCATCTTTATTAATATCAAGAGTTTTTAAAATGCGACATTTTGTTATTTTTTTTCCTTTTTAAGAATCTGGCATTTGTTTTATTTAGATTGCATAAAACATGCATGATAACAATGGTCATATATTTCGATGGAATAGGGCATATGTCGAAAGCTGATGTCGGTTAAATGCAAGCACATACCGATCAGAATACTAATTTACTTATAAACGTCAAAGATGAACGAAAGTACACATCTGTAGTAAGCGCTATCTCGATTAGGTTTCAGCTGCCTGCTTGACTTTTGAAAAATAGCATTTTCTCTAAATAGCTCCATTCAAACTGCTAAATTCTCGAAAACGTTGCTTATCAGACATCTCTATTCATATAAGTCAATTTATTTGTTGCGTCATAAGATCATTGGTTAAATATATTCAAACGGTCGTCATATGTATCATTAAGATTGGATTAAACAAGAGTAATAACAACAGTCTAGCATTTTCATTGAAATATGCCAAAATCTTAAAAGCTGCTGTTTATTAAAAATGTCCACAGTTAACGATCAGCATACTATTTGTAACGTCTAAACTTCCATGATTACTGAAAGCACAAAGCAGTATTATGAGTTATTTTAATTTATATTTTGAGGTCTTCCTGGTCTTTGAAAAAAGAGCATTTTCTATAAATTGTTTAATTTTAGCGCAAAATTATAGTAAACTTTAAGGTTGCTCATTTTAAACTATCTTTATTTAAATCCAGTGTTTAAATTATGCAGCATTGTGTCGTTTTTATTATTCAAATTGATTTGACAGGTCTATTATTCTAATTGCATCAAACAAGCATGATAACAACGGTCATGGATTTTTATAGAGTACGGCAATATTTTGAAAGCTGCTGTTCCATAATTACTGGTCAACACTTACGATCATTATACTATTAATCACTTTTAAACGTCAAAGATTAAGGGAAGAACTTTTCGGTTGTACAGGCTAACTTGATGACGTTTCGGCTGTGGGCTTCACTTTTAAACAATACTATTTTCTAAAAATTGCTTTATTTTTGCGGCAAATTTTTAGTAAACTTAAAACTGGCTTATTAGATCATTTTTATATTTCTCAGTCGTTTGAATGATCCTTTATTGTGCAATTTTATTATCCTTCAAAATACTTTGACAGTTGTCAAATTAAGATTGCATCAAACATGCATGATTACAATGGTCATAAATTCAATGGAATACGGCAATTTTTTAAAGCTGCTATCAGGTAATAACTAGTATAATAAAACGATAACAATACTATTCGTTACTTCTCAGCGTCAAAGCAAAACATAACAAATCATATGTAGTATGATGCATCTCGATGACGTGTATCATCGAGATTGCATTATACAATCATAACAAAAAAGTCCAGCATTTCATTGAAACAGGTCAAAAGCTGCTGTCGGGCAAAAACTTGTTAGCCCTTATTGATCAGATTACTATTTGTTACTTCTAAGCTTCAAAAATGAACAAAAGCACTTATCTGTAGTGTGAGTAATCTCGATTACGTGTTTGCTGCCGGCTGAAATTTGGAAAAAATAGCATTTTTCCTAAATAGCTCATTCGAACTGATGAATTCACGTAAACAAAAACTTGCTTATCAGACCATTTCTATTCATTAAGGTCAATTCATTTGTGGCGTTATGTTTCTCTTTGTTTAAATTACTTTAAAAGATTGTCATATTTATTACAGAGATTACATAAAACAAACATAATAACAACAGTCTGGCATTTGATTAAAACTGGTCAAAATGTTGAAAGCTGCTGTAGAAAAAACTTTAACAGCCAACGATCAGCATACTATTTGTAACGTCTAAATTTCAATTGTGTCCGAAGACTTAATCAGTGGTATGATTCATCTTGATGACGATTTGGCTCTGTTGACTTTTAAAAATACCATTTCCTATAAATCGTTTAATTTAAGCAACAAAATTATAGTAAACATAAAAGTTGCTTACCAGATTATCTTTATTTATATCAGACGTTATAATGATGCTTCATTGCGTCATTTTATCTCACTTATAAAAATTTGGTATAACTATCAGTAGAATTGCATCAAACATGCATGATAAACATTCTCATTGATTTTAAGAGAATACTGCAATATGTTGAAAGCTGATGTGAGTTTAAAACTTGTCAACACTAACGAACAGCATACTATTAGTCCTTCCTAGACGTCAAAGATAACCAGAATAACTCATCAGTAGTATGATCCATCCACTGATGACGTTTTAGCTGTCTGTTTGAGTTTTGAATAATCGCAGTTTTATAAATCGCTTTGATTAAGCAGCAAAATTATAGAAAATAAAAATCTTGATTAAAAGACCATCCTTATTAATATCAAGAGTTTTTAAAATGCGACATTGTGGGTGTTTTTTTAATTCTCTTAAATAATCTGGCATTTGTTTTATTTAGATTGCTTTAAACATGCATGATAACAATGGTCATAGATTTCGATGGAATAAGGCATATGTTGAAAGCTGATGTCGGTTAAGTGTTAAACGCATACTGATCAGAATACTATTTTACTAATAGACGACAAATATGAACGAAATCACTCATCTGTAGTATGAGCTATCTCGATGAGGTTTTCGGCTGCCTGCTTGACTTTTGAAAAATAGCATTTTCTCTAAATATCACAATTCAAACTGCTAAATTCTCGTAAACAAAAAACTTGCTTATCAGACATATCTTTTCATATTAGTCAATTCATTTGTTGCGTTATAAGATCATTCGTTAGATATATTCAAAGGGTTGTTATATGTATCATAAAGATTGGATTAAACGAGCGTAATAACAACAGTCTAGCATTTTCATTGAAATATGCCAAAATCTTAAAAGCTGCTGTTTATTAAAAATGTCCACAGTTAACGATCAGCATACTATTTGTAACGCCTTAACTTCCATGATTACTCAAACCACTACGCAGTATTATGAGTTGTTCTTATTTTTATTTTGAAGTCTGCCTGGTCTTTGAACATATAGCATTTTCTATAAATTGTTTAATTTTAGCGCGAAATTATAGTAAACATTAAGGTTGCTACTTTTGAAATATCTTAATTTATATCAAGTGTTTAAATTATGCAGCATTGTGTCGTTTGTACAATTCAAATGATTTTAGCAGGTGTATCATTCTAATTGCATCAAACAAGCATGATAACAACGGTCATAGATTTTATTGGAGTACGGCAATATTTTGAAAGCTGATGTCATATAATTACTGGTCAACACTAACGATCATCATACTAGTAATAACTTAAAAACGTCAAAGATGAACGGAAGAACCTTTCTGTGTTACAGGCCTACTTGATGACGTTTCGGCTGTCAGCTTGACTTTTAAAAAATACCATTTTCTAAAAATTGCTTAATTTTTGCGGCAAATTTGTAGTAAACTTAAAACTGGCTTATAAGATCATTTTAACATTTCTCAGTCGTTTGAATGATCCTTTATTGTGCAATTTTATTATCCTTCCAAATACCTTGGCAGTTTTCAAATAAAGATTGCATCAAACATGCATGATTACAATAGTCATAAATTCAATGGAATACGGCAATTTCTTAAAGCTGCTATCAGGTAATAACTAGTCTACCAAAACGATCAGAATACTATTCGTTACTTCTCAGCGTTAAAGAAAAAAACCCAATCATATGTAGTATGATGCATCTCGATGACGTGTATCATCGAGATTGCATTAAACAATGATAATAAAAACTGTCCAGCAATTCATTGAAACATGTCAAAAGCTGCTGTCGGGCAAAACCTTGTTAGCCCTTATTGATCAGATTACTTTTTGTTAATTCTAAGCGTCACAACTGAACAAAAGTACTAATCTGTAGTATAAGTCATCTCAATGACATGTCGGCTGCCGGCTAAAATATTGAAAAAATAGCATTTTCTCTAAATAGCTTACTTCGAACTGATGAATTCTCGTAAACAAAAACTTGCTTATCAGACGATCTCTATTCATAAAGGTCAATTCATTTTTGAAGTCATGGTGTCATTTCTAAAGTTACTTAAAAGATTGTCATATGTATTACAGAGATTACATAAAACAAAAATAATAACAACAGTCTTGCATTTGATGAAAACAGGTCAAAATGTTGAAAGCTGCTGTAGATAAAAACGTTAACAGTTAACGATCAGCATACTATTTGTAACGTCTAAACTTCAATTATGTCCGAAGACTGAATCAGTGGTATGATTCATCTCAATGAAGATTTGGCTCTCTGCTTTACTTTTAAAAATACCATTTCCTATAAATCGCTTAATTTTAGCGGCAAAATTATAGTAAACATAAAAGTTGCTTACCAGATTATCTTTATTACAATGAGGCTTTATAATGATGCAACATTGTGTAATTTTCTCTCACTTATAAGAATTTGGCATAACTATCTGTTGGATTGCATCAAACATGCATGATAAATAAGCTCATTGATTTTAAGAGAATACGGCAATATGTTGAAAGCTGATGTGAGTTAGTAACTTGTCAAAACTAACGATCAGCATACTATTAGTCTCTCCTAGACGTCAAAGATAACCAGAATAACTTATCAGTAGTATGAGTCATCTTGATTACGTTTTAACTGTCTGTTTGAGTTTTGAACAATCGCAGTTTTATAAATCGCTTAAATTTAGCGGCAAAATTATAGAAAACTTAAATCTTGATTATAAGACCATCTTTATTAATATCATGAGTTTTTAAAATGCGACATTGTGTTATTTTTTATCCTTTTTAAGAATCTGGCATTTGTTTTATTTAGATTGCATAAAACATGCATGATAACAATTGTCATAGATTTCGATGGAAGACGGCATATGTCGAAAGCTGATGTCGGTTAACTCTAAACACATACCGATCAGAATACTATTTTACTTATAAACGTCAAATATGAACGAAATCACTCATCTGTAGTATGAGCTATCTCGATGAGGTTTTCGGCTGCCTGCTTGACTTTTGAAAAATAGCATTTTCTCTAAATAGCACCATTCAAACTGCTAAATTCTCGTAAACAAAAAACTTGCTTATCAGATATCTCTATTCAAATTAGTCAATTCATTTGTTGCGTCATAAGATCATTCGTTAAATATATTCAAACGGTTGTCATATGTATCATTAAGATTGGATTAAAGAAGCGTAATAACAACAGTCTAGCATTTTGATTGAAATATGCCAAAATCTTAAAAGCTGCTGTTTATTAAAAATGTCAACAGTTAACGATCACCATAATATATGTAACGCATACTTTTCCATGATTACTGGAAGAACTAAGCAGTATTATAAGTTATTTTAATTTATATTTTGAGGTCTGCCTGGTCTTCGAAAATTTAGCATTTTCTATAAATTGTTTAATTTTAGCGCAAAATTATAGTAAACTTTAAGATTGCTCCTTTTAAACTATCTTTATTTATATCAATTGTTAAAGTTATGCAGCATTGTGTCGTTTTTATAATTCAAATGAATTTGGCAGGTTTATTATTCAAATCGCATCAAACAAGCATAATAACAACGGTCATGGATTTTAATGGAGTACGGCAATATTTCGAAAGATGCTGTCCCATAATTACTGGTCAACACTAACGATTATCATACTATTAATCACATTAAAACGTTAAAGATGAACGGAAAAACTTTTCTGTTGTACAGGCAAAATTAATGACGTTTCGGCTGTGGGCTTGACTTTTAAACAATACTATTTTCTAATGATCGGTTAATTTTTGCGGCAAATTTATAGTAAACATAAAACTGGCTTATTAGATCATTTTTATATTTCTCAGTCGTTTGAATGATCCTTTATCGTGCAATTTTATTATTTTACAAAATACTTTGGCAGTTGTCAAATTAAGATTGAATCAAAAATGTGCGATTACAATGGTCATAAATTCAATGGAATACGGCAAGTTTTTAAAGCTGCTATCAGTTAACAACCAGTCAACCAAAACGATCAGAATACTATTCGTGACTTCTCTGCGTCAAAGATAAACAAAACCAATCATATGTAGTATGATGCATCTCGATGATGTGTATCATCGAGATTGCATTAAACAATCATAATAAAGACAGTCCAGCATTTCATTGAAACAGGTCAAAAGATGCTGTTGGGCAAAAACTTGTTAGCCCTTATTGATCAGGTTACTATTTGTTACTTCTAAGCGTCAAAAACGAACAAAAGCACTAATCTGTAGTATGAGTCATCTCGATGACGTGTCGGCTGCAGGCTAAAATTTAAAAAAAAGCATTTTACCTAAATAGCTTCATTTGAACTAATAAATACTCGTAAACAATTACTTGCTTATCAGACCATCTCTATTCACAAAGGTTAATTCATTTGTGAAGTTATGGTGTCATTCATTTAGTTACTTAAAAGATTGTCATATGTATTACAGAGATTACATAAAGCAAACATAATAACAATAGTCTAGCATTTGATTAAAACAGGTCAAAATGTTCAAACTGCTGTAGATAAAAACGTTAACAGTCAACGATCAGCATACTATTTGTAACGTCTAAACTTCAATATTGTCCAAAGATTAATTCAGTGTTATGATTTATCTCGATGACGATTTGGCTCTCTGCTCGACTTTTAAAAATACCATTCCCTATAAATCGCTTAATATTGCGGCCAAATTATAGTAAACATAAAAGTTGCTTACCAGATTATCTTTATTTATATCAGGCGTTATAATGAGGCTTTATTGTGTCATTTTATCCCACATATAAGAATTTTGCATAACTATCAGTAGGATTGCATCAAACATGCATGATAAACATGCTCATTGATTTTAAGAGAATACAGCAATATGTTAAAAGCTGATGTTAGTTAGAAACTTGTCAACACTAACGATCATCATACTATTAGTCCCTTCTAGACGTTTAAGATAGCCAGAATAACTCATCAGTAGTATGATCCATCTTGATTACGTTTTAGCTGTCTGTTTGAGTTTTGAATAATCGCAGTTTTATAAATCGCTTTAATTAAGCGGCAAAGTTATAGAAAAATAAAATCTTGATTATAATTCCATCTTTACTAATATCAGGCGTTATTAAAATGCGACATTGTGTGTATTTTTTATCCTGTTTAAGAATCTGGCATTTGTTTTGTTTAGATTGCATAAAACATGCATGATAACAATGGTCACAGATTTCAATGGAATACGGCATTTGTCGTAAGCTGATGTCGGTTAACTTCTAAACACATACCGATCGAAATACTATTTTACTTATAAACGTCAATGATGAACGAAAGCACTCATCTGTAGTATGAGCTATCTCGATGAGGTTTTCGGCTGCCTGCTTGACTTTTGAAAAATAGCATTTTCTCTAAATAGCTCAATTCAAACTGCTAAATTCTCGTAAACAAAGAACTTGCTTATCAGACATCTCTATTCATATTAGTCAATTCATTTGTTGCGTCATAAGATCATTCGTTAAATATATTCAAAAGGTTGTCATATGTATCATTAAGATTGGATTAAACAAGCGTAATAACAACATTCTAGCATTTTCATTGAAATATGCCAAAATCTTAAAAGCTGCTGTTTATTAAAAATGTCCACAGTTAACGATCAGCATACTATTTGTAACGCCTAAACTTCCATGATTACTGAAAGCACTAAGCAGTATTATGAGTTATTTTAATTTATATTTTGAGGTCTGCCTGGTCTTTGAAAATATAGCATTTTCTATAAATTGTTTAATTTTAGCGCAAAATTATAGTAAACTTTAAGGTTGCTCCTTTTAAACTATCTTTATTTATATCAAGTGTTTAAATTATGCAGCATTGTGTCGTTTTTATTATTCAAATGAATTTGGCATCATTCTAATTGCATCAAACAAGCATGATAACAATTGTCATGGATTTTAATGGAGTACGGCAATATTTTGAAAGCTGCTGTGCCTTAATTACTGGTCAACACTAACGATCATCATACTATTAATCACTTTAAAACGTCAAAGATGAACGGAAGAACTTTTCTGTTGTACAGGCTAACTTGATAACGTTTCGGCTGTATGCTTGACTTTTAGAAAATACCATTTTCTAAAAATTGCTAAATTTTTGCGTCAAAATTGTAGTAAACTTAAAACTGGCTAATTAGATCATTTTTATATTTCTCAGTCGTTTGAATGATCCTTTATTGTGCAATTTTCTTATCCTTCAAAATACCTTGGCAGTTGTCAAATTAAGATTGCATCAAACATGCATGATTACAATGGTCATAAATTCAATGGAATACGGCAATTTTTTAAAGCTGCTATCAGGTAATAACTAGTCAACCAAAAAGATACAAATACTATTCGTTACTTCTAAGCGTCAAAAATAAACAAAAGCAATCATATGTAGTATGATTCATCTCGATGAAGTGTATCGTGAGATTGCATTAAACAATCATAATAAAAACAGTCCAGCATTTCATTGAAACAGGTCAAAAGCTGCTGTTGGTCATTTTCCCTAAAACTTGTTAGTAAACAAAAACTTACTTATTATACCATCTCTATTCATAAAGGTCAATTCATTTGTGGCGTCATGGTGTCATTCCTTAAGTTACTTAAAAGATTTTCATATGTATTACAGAGATTACATAATATTAACAGTCTAGCATTTGATTAAAACAGGTCAAAATGTTGAAAGCTGCTGTAGATAAAAACGTTAACAGTCAACGATCAGCATACTATTTGTAACGTCTAAACTTTAATATTGTCCAAAGACTAAATCAGTGGTATGATTCATCTCGATGACGATTTGGCTCTCTGCTTGACTTTTAAAAATACCATTTCCTATAAATCGCTTTATTTTAGCGGCAAATATATAGTAAATATAAAAGTTGCTTACCAGATTATCTTTATTTATATCAGGCGTTATAATGATGCTTTATTGTGTCATTTTATCTCACCTTTAAGAATTTGGCGTAACTATCAGTTGGATTGCATCAAACATGCATGATAAACATGCTCATTGATTTTAAGAGAATACGGCAATATGTTGAAAGCTGATGTAAGTTAAAAACTTGTCAACACTAACGATCAGCATACTATTAGTCCCTCCTAGACGTCAAAGATAGCCAGAATAACTAATCAGTAGTATAAGCCATCTTGATTAGGTTTTAACTGTCTGTTTGAGTTTTGAATATTCGCAGTTTTCTAAATCGCTTAAATTTAGCTGCAAAATTATAGAAAACTTAAATCTTGATTATAAGACCATCTTTATTAATATCAATAATTTTTAAAATGCGACATTGTGTTATTTTTTATTCTTAGTTAGCTGATTTAATTTGTTCTACTGACATGTTATTATTGACCTGTGGACTTTGTTTTCCCGGTAATATGACTTCTGTCAGAAATACTGAAACTATGTATTATTGGTTACGACTTTACTATTATTTTTTCTTATTTTCAAACAAGCATGAATTATTAATTCTTAAAAAAGGGAGAAGTTTGCATCCCAAGGTGTTTACACTTTAAAATGTAAACTGCTTCACGTGATCACGTTTAAGAGACCAGGTAATGGCCAATAGCTAGGTCGCGTAGCGCGTGGAGTGAAGGTGGTAGATCTTTATAGATCTTGTTCCAGCCTGCAACCGCCTTAAGCAGGGCAGCCCCCTGTCAGATGCTGCTGGATGGCCCGTTGTAAGTTTAGTCTGAGTCAACTAAACTAGGTGTCGACACCGAAAAAGCAACGTTAAAAATCATGACTTAACTGCTTCACGTGATCACGTTTAAGAGACCAGGTAATGGCCAAGAGCTAGGTCGCGTAGCGCGTGGAGTGAAGGTGGTAGATCTTTATATATCTTGTTCCAGCCTGCAACCGCCTTAAGCAGGGCAGTTCCCTGTCAGATGCTGCTGGATGGCCCGTTGTAAGTTTAGTCTGAGTCAACTAAACTAGGTGGCGACACCGAAAAAGCAACGTTAAAAATCATGACTTAAAAGTTACATGTACTCAACAATATTGGAAAAATACGTAAGTACTAATGATTTCAATTTTAGATCTTTTAAATGTAACAGAAAAAATTGTATAGTTTGTGATGTTATAAATAATAATAATTGTATCGTAAGTAATACGACAAACAAATGTTTTTCATTAAATATTAATAATAATTGTAACTGCAATACCGCAGGTGTAGTGTATCTAATACAATGCACATGTGGATTGCAATATATAGGAAAAACATATCAAATGTTAAAAACTAGGTTTAGGCAACACATATATAATATACAGCATAATAGTCAAACTATATTTCATAAACATATGAGATTAATAGGACATGATATTAAAAACTGTAAATTATTTATTTTAGAACATATTATCGAAGAAAACATTTCAATATTAAATCAAAAACTATTAGAAAAAGAAGATTTTTGGATTAAAACGCTAAAAACCATGTACCCATTAGGATTGAATGACGCGGTACAAGGAATTGGCAGAAGTAGTATAATACATAATAAACAACTATATTATAATAATCCGGTTAAACGCAAACCAAGAAGTCATGGTGATAAAAGGAATAGGAAAAAATAGAGTTAAAAATATTAAAAAAGATATGTATATAAATGAACAATTAGAAATGTTAAAACAACTTTTAAGTGATAATAAGCTAAAAGATCTTTATGTAAATATAAGAAGTTTTTCTAAAGATATCATATGTTCAATAAATCAAAAATTAATTAACGACTATGATAGGCTAAGTTGTATAATAGACAGTTATTGTAATACAAAATACTATAATCATACAATAAATGTAAATAATAACAATAGAAAATATACATTAACCATAAACTTAATTAATAAATGTATAGATAACATAAATATAGCCGGACTTTTAATTATTCTAAAAGTAAAGAAATAATAGGGTCAGATTTAAGTAAATATATTCCTAAAATAAGGTATAAACTCCTACCACCATTAGGACGAAAAATTTGTAATTATTATAAAGAGTTAAAATCAATATGTAACGATAATATTAGAAACATAATGGAAACAGAATGCAATTGTAAAAGTCTTAGTTTTGATAAAATAAATGAACATATATGTACCCATAATCTAGAATTAATTGAAAATTGTGAATTAAGAAAGCTGCTATCAAAAGGGTATAAATATAGATTAAATAACAACAACGACAAAAATAAAATTTACAGTTCGTTATATAATAACTTAAATGATTACTTTAGTAAGCTGATTAAAAATGAAAGCTCGAATATATCTAAGATAAAAATTTGGAAAGATTATATATTTGATAAAATTAAAAATAAAATGAAAATAACAAACAATTATAAAAGGAAAGATAAAATTAATAAAGATATGTATAAAGAACTTACTAAATTAAAGGATAACTATATAATAGCAACTATTGATAAAGCTAGTAATAACTTTGTCTTCATATGCAAAAAGCTTTATTATGATATACTAATGAAAGAGGTTAATTCTAATGATTTAAATGTAAATCCAACATATGAACGTAGTGAGTTGAGTTTAGAAACAATTATTACAAGTCACTGTTCTATAATGGATAAAAAGGGTATAAAGGTTGAATTAGATAATAAAACTATACCTATATTATATTGGAATCCAAAATTACATAAAAATCCAACAAAACCTAGGTTCATATGTAGTGCGTTTAAATGTACATTAAAACCACTTTCTGTCTATATGAATAAAATACTTAAAGTAATTAAAGCACATTTTGAAAAAAATATTGCAAGGTAATCGAAATTAATACTGGTATAAAACACTATTTCAGTATTAATTCTACAGAAAAGTTTTTAGAACAGACAAAAGGAATAAATTTTCAAAATATAAATACATACGATTTTAGTACGCTTTATACAAATCTAGATTTAGTAGATATTAAAGAAGCGTTAGTAAAATTAATTAACCTTATATTCGGAAAAAGATATACATATATATGTTATAATAATTATAACGCCTATCTAACTAAAATTAAACCATCAAATAAATATAAATATATGGATAAAATTGAATTAATAGAATCCTTAAATATTTTGATAAATCAAAATTATTTAAAAGTAGGGACATCTATATTTAGACAAGTAAAAGGTGTTCCAATGGGTGGTAATAGTAGCCCAATTATAGCTGACTTGTTTTTAAGCTTTATAGAATATGAATTTGTTCATAACTGTGTAAAAACTAAATCTAAACAATATAAATATATGAAATATATGTTTCGATACATTGATGATATATGTGTATTTAATTCTAATAATTTTTATTCAATTAGTGAGCACATTTATCCAGAAAGCCTTATTCTTAACAAAACCAATATTAATGATAAAGAAGGTGTATATCTAGATATGAACATTAAATTAACATTAACTAAAACTACTATTAATTTATATCGTAAAGATGACATATTTAAATTTACAAGAAACATATTTTTGCATGAGCATTCATGCATACCATATAATATAAAATATAATACATTAAATAATGAAATTTTAAGAATTGCAACAATATGTAATGATATTGGCTTTCTTCAAAATCATTTAAATAATTTAATAGATACATATTTTAAACTAGGTTACTATAAAAATAACATCAAGCAGAAAATAGTAAAATATATAAATCAACACAATAATATAAAGAATAAATTTAAACTCTTAAGTGGCAAATTTTTATGGATGGATAATAAATAATATACTTTGCATTAGAATAAGATACTAGATAGTTATTTCAGAGGAAATACATCATTAGCATGTATTTGGCCTAGCTGCTATGTTGGGTAGAGGAGTTAGGGGCCGAAACCTGATAGCATAGCAGTTCCTCCTGATGACCTCTAATTCTTATTCTGATACAACGTCTGTTATTTATTAGTCAATTCATAAAAATGACGTTTATTTTAAATTTTATTTTTTATTTTTTATTTTTATTTTTATTTTTTAACTTGATTTAAATTATAGAAAATCTAAAAACAATTATTAATTTTATTATTCAATTATTAAAATTTTAATTTAGCATTATTGCTTTGTTGATTTTATAATTATATAACAAAATGTAGACTCAGTTAGCTGATTTAATTTTTAAGAATCTGGCATTTGTTTTGTTTAGATTGCATAAAACATGCATGATAACAATGGTCATAGATTTCGATGGAATACGGCATATGTCGAAAGCTGATGTCGGTTAACTTCTAAACACATACCGATCAAAATACTATTTTACTTATAAACGTCAATGATGAACGAAAGCACTCATCTGTAGTATGAGCTATCTCGATGAGGTTTTCGGCTGCCTGCTTGACTTTTGAAAAATAGCATTTTCTCTAAATAGCACCATTCAAACTGCTAAATTCTCGTAAACAAAAAACTTGCTTATCAGACATCTCTATTCATATTAGTCAATTCATTTGTTGCGTCATAAGATCATTCGTTAAATATATTCAAAAGGTTGTCATATGTATCATTAAGATTGGATTAAACAAGCGTAATAACAACATTCTAGCATTTTCATTGAAATATGCCAAAATCTTAAAAGCTGCTGTTTATTAAAAATGTCCACAGTTAACGATCAGCATACTATTTGTAACGCCTAAACTTCCATGATTACTGAAAGCACTAAGCAGTATTATGAGTTATTTTAATTTATATTTTGAGGTCTGCCTGGTCTTTGAAAATATAGCATTTTCTATAAATTGTTTAATTTTAGCGCAAAATTATAGTAAACTTAAAGGCTGCTCCTTTTAAACTATCTTTATTTATATCAAGTGTTTAAATTATGCAGCATTGTGTCGTTTTTATTATTCAAATGAATTTGGCATGTGTATCATTCTAATTGCATCAAACAAGCATGATAACAATTGTCATGGATTTTAATGGAGTACGGCAATATTTTGAAAGCTGCTGTCCCATAATTACTGGTCAACACTAACGATCATCATACTATTAATCACTTTAAAACGTCAAAGATGAACGGAAGAACTTTTCTGTTGTACAGGCTAACTTGATGACGTTTCGGCTGTGGGCTTGACTTTTAAAAATACCATTTTCTAAAAATTGCTAAATTTTTGCGTCAAAATTGTAGTAAACTTAAAACTGGCTAATTAGATCATTTTTATATTTCTCAGTCGTTTGAATGATCCTTTATTGTGCAATTTTCTTATCCTTCAAAATACCTTGTCAGTTGTCAAATAAAGATTGCATCAAACATGCATGATTACAATGGTCATAAATTCAATGGAATACGGCAATTTTTTAAAGCTGCTATCAGGTAATAACTAGTCAACCAAAAAGATAAGAATACTATTCGTTACTTCTAAGCGTCAAAGATAAACAAAAGCAATCATATGTAGTATGATTCATCTCGATGAAGTGTATCGTGAGATTGCATTAAACAATCATAATAAAAACAGTCCAGCATTTCATTGAAACAGGTCAAAAGCTGCTGTTGGTCAAAAACTTGTTAGCCCTTATTGATCAGATTACTATTTGTTACTTCTAAGCGTCAAAAATGAACAAAAGCACTAATCTGTAGTATGAGTCATCTCGATGACGTGTCGGCTGCCGGCTAAAATTTTGAAAAAATAGCATTTTCCCTAAATAGCTTAATTCGAACTGATGAATACTCGTAAACAAAAACT
>WNNJ02000675.1:0-66627 GCA_012934845.2 Pomphorhynchus laevis | reverse complement strand
AACGGCATCTCCGGATCTATTTTGAAAATTCCAAATATATTTATTATTAATTTTGAAACAGAGAACTGTTTCAAAATTAACTATATATAACTAGCAAAAGACACTTTTTAGAGTGCCAAACAACTTTAATTGATCACATGTTACAACTCACGAAATATAAAAATTAGCAACTTTTAAAACATTCGTCAACCGTGACATTAAATAGGTTCCGATGTCAATAAAATATACAATAATCCTTCACTAAAACTTGGAAGGGTTTCTCATAAGGATGATTACGTACTTGAAATATTCATCATTGTAAAGTACTTTTCAAAACGGTGAAGGGGAATTTTTAAACATTCTTAAAATCTGAACTTTGTTTTACTAAATCAGACTTTATTATTATTTTCCTAATTTACCGTCGTATAACCATTCTAATAGACAATAAATACTAAATCCACAATCTTCTTCCATTTCAAATATATATTATTATAGGAACGAAGAAGAAAATATCCTTTATTTGATAAAAATTCTATATTTCGATAGCTCCTGCTATCAACATCAGGATTACAAAAAAAGTTTCACAATTTGTTTCCCTCGTGTTTCCAACATTTATACAAAAATACAAGCATTGATGTGCCCCGCATTTCTACTTAAAAGAAAATACCGAGAAACAAAAACATCATGCACTAAAATTTTACACACATTTTAAAACAAACAAAAGGAAAAAAGACAGAATCATAAAACAAAATAAAGTTAAAATCATAAAATAAGTAACAAAAAATACGAATTTAATAATTAAAATAATGTAAAACTAGAGTAATAAATTATAATTATATCTAAACCAAAACAAAATAATAATACAATTAGAAAAAACAAACGAATTGAAAAAATAAAATAATGCAATATTGGAATAATTAATTATAACTTAATTTAAGGTTATAATCGGATTTATTATTAAGCATTAAATTAGTTTCTTTTTAATAAAATACGCTTCGTCAATAATACGAGATAACAAGTTACTTTTAAATGATAAAATATATGCATTTTCAAAATCAACGGAATGATTCAAACTCACAAAATGCTGAGCAACATCACTAGAATTGGTCCCTTTACGTACATTATAATTATGCTGTTTAATACGCTTTGCCAAACCTTGACCCGTTTGACCAACGTATACCTGTTCGCCCTTTATGTTGTAAAGTTTAGATAATTTTCTGTTAAAAATGTGTACTTTGTTAATACAACTATTTTTTATGTTATTGTTAATAAACTTTGAAAATACTGAATTCTACTTGTTACTAACAAAAGGTAGTAATAGAACCTAACTAAAGGTAGTAACAGTGGACTTTTGTGGCGCCTTGTAATAAAAATCTTCGATATAAACACTTCTAAACTGCGATGAAGAATCCCTACACACTTGCGGAATCTCAACGACACAGATGAAGTTCAATAACCAGAAACAAGTTGAGGGATTTGATTTTTGATAGACTAATAATTTCTTATATTTAATGTTCTACAAATAAATAAAAGTTAAATTAATATTATAATGTTTGTCGCTCAACTTTAAAAAAATGCTAAATTAAAAAATAAAAATGGTAATAAATGATTACTAGTTTTGCCCTTTAGATTTTTCAAATCAATTTCTCTACATAATTTTAGAAACATTTGTGTAGAGAAATTGTTTTGATACAATTATATGCATACATATAAACTGTATAACATACATATAAGAAATTATAGCAGTCCATTAGAAATCAACTAACTATACCGGATTATGCTTAGTGAACTTTATCAGTAAAGTTCAAATTTACAGAGTGTTCAGAGATCCACCATAAGAGTTTTTACGTGCTCATAACAAGGATGTATATATGTGGCAGGCACGAAAGAATCGACAAAACGATAACTAATGCCGTTTCGTCATTGTGATATTTTGGTAAAGCATGTAATACTTAGATTAATATAGCATGTCTAGCTCGAAGTATTTTTTGATAAACTCGTGCCGTCTGCCGGTCCTCCCCTGCATCCAGTAGTAGGAGGTACCTGGCACAGATGAGTCAAAACAATGAAGAAACGGTACATGTTATCGCTTTATCGATTCTTTCGTGCCTGCAACAGTGATATATAAACAAGTTCCCACGGAATTCTCTCACCTTTATATATAATATAGACACCAAATTCATTTCAATAAAAATTCTGGGCAAAGTAGCGACTTTGAATTATAGCGAGAATAATTCGGTTCTATTTCTTGATCTGACGAGGATAAATAGAATGCTGCCTCGTGTTTATGCCTCCTCATGCGGAAAACAGTGATTTATTTACGAGTCCACCATTGTGTGTCTCAGGGTAGGTGTAACAACAAATTATATTTTATATATTTGTACACTTGAAAGTGTCTCTGTAAAACAGCATTTCTATTAAAAGGAATTTGGTGCCTGATGCATGGTTAAACCGCAATACACACTGCCATGCACAGAGCTTATGCTAAATTTCCTCTTATGATTCAGATTAAGGGTAGTTCTGTTTTTCGAGCTTTAGACATTGTTTAAGCGTGTGTTAAGGTGCCTATGGATGATTATTAAAGTCACGGTACTGATGACCTCCAATAGAGCAAAAAACGCCTGCCGCTGTTAAAGTTCGTCGTCACACATTAGATGATTAAGCATACTAGAGATAATGACTCAGCAACAACCTCTGAGTAGTGTATAAGGATAGTCATTACAGCAATTCGATTTCTGGATCAATTTACTGTTTATATATAATGAATTAATACACAAAGACGGATATATAATGGACGGATAATACGAGGATGAAATTGATACACAAGGACAGATATATATAATGTTATTGGACGGATATATAAATGCCTTATTATACATAATAGTAGGGCACGGATGGGCTTAGTAGGATCCAACGAGTTCAGCGACAATTCAGCAACAACCTCTGTATAGTGTGTAAGGATGGCCGCACAGCAATTCGATCTGGTAAAGAGAGACATCATCATACAATTAAGCAGTGTCGGAAACGCCTTTATTCACAATGTCACACAGGCAATCGAAACGACCAGTGAGTACTTCATTATACTTATGAGTTTTGCCGGGTACTCATAATTTCGATGATGAAGTAATCCTGGGCCGTCGGCCACTCAGCACATCTGTGCACTACTATTGTATATAATATATAATCGTTGATGTTGCCGAAAATCGGAGTTCGATTACTAGCAGATCAGACTTCTTATCAATCCCAGACGAGCTTATGGTAGACGGAAGGACTAATCAGTAAAGTTAACTACTATCAGTAGATTCGGCTGTCTTGTGACATATTAAAAAGGCATCTCCAGAAAATCGCTTACGTGTAAGCATGGACATAGCCTCTTTAAACTAACAACGTGCTGTGGATCATCCTAATGTTTTTCTTCTGAAGGAAATTTTATTGCTGTCATAGCTTGTTTTCTCAAATAATCAAAAATTGGATACATTTTCATAATTTAGAGGTTTGATGTGTTACACTGTTCCATGGGAGCCAATAAGCTTCAGTTGTATAATCGTAGATGTTGACAAAAACCGGAGTTCGATTACTGGCAGAACAGACTTCTTTATCACCCCTACACACGCTAATTGTAGCCGTCAGCACTCATCAGTACAGTGAACTACCATCAGTTGTTTCGGTTGCCTTGTGACATATTTAAAAGGCATCTCCGAGAATTCGCTTATGCGTTAGCATTGGCATAGCCTCTTTAAACTAACCACTTGCTATTCGGATCATTCTAATATTTTTCTTAGGCATGAGATTTTATTGCTGTTGTTGCTTGTTTTAACATCCAAATTATGAAATTGTATTCGATTTTGGATAATGTCAGAACACGAGCAACGACAACAATTAAATCTTCTCCAGAAGAAAAATATTAGGATGATCCAGATAGCACGTGGTTAATTTAGAGAGGCTATGCCCATGCTAACACAAAAGCGAATTCTCGGAGATACCTTTTAAATATGTCACAAGGCAGCCGAATCAACTGTTGGTAGTTCACTGTACTGATGGGTGCTGTCGGCTACCATCAGCGTGTGCAGGGGGTAATAAAGAAGTCTGTTCTGCCAGTAATCGAAATCCGGTTTTTGTCAACATCTACGATTATAAAACTGAAGCTTATTGTCTCCCGGAGAACAGTGTAACACATCAAACTTCCAAATTATGAAAATGTATCCTAGTTTGGATCCTGTGAGAAAACAAGCAACGACAGGGACACTTTTTACAGTAACACTTTCAAGTGTACAAATATATAAAATATAATTTGTTGTTACACCTGCCCTCATACACCTAATGGTGTACTCATAAATAAATCAGTTTTCCTCATGAGGATTCATAAACACCCGGCATCATTCTATATATCCTTATCAGACCAAGAAATATAACCGAATTATTCTTGCAAAATTCAAAGTCGCTACGTATGCCCAGTCATCCTTTGTGTGACGATAAACTTCCACAACGGTAGACGAGTTTCGCTCTAACGTAGCTCATCAGTACCGTGACTTCAATAATCATCCATAGACAACTTAAAACATGCTTAAACAATGTTTAAAGCTTGAAAAGCAGAACTACCCATAATCTGAATCATCAGAGGGAATTTAGCATAAGCTCTGTGCATGGCAGTGGGTATTGCGGTTTAACCATGCATCAGGCACCAAATTCCTTTTAATAGAAATGCTGTTTTACAGAGACACTTTCAAGTGTACAAATATATAAAATATAATTTGTTGTTACACCTACCCTGAGACACACAATGGTGGACTCGTAAACAAATCACTGTTTTCCGCATGAGGAGGCATAAACACGAGGCAGCATTCTATTTATCCTCATCAGACCAAGAAATAGAACCGAATTATTCTCACAATATTCAAAGTAACTACGTATGCTCAGTCATTCTATGTGTGACGACAAAGTTCAACAACGGTAGTCGCGTTTCGCAATAAGGAAACTCATCAGTACCTTGACTTCAATAATCATCTAGAGGCACCTGAACGCACGCTTTAAAAGTGTTTTAAGCTTGAAAAGCAGAACTACCCTTAATCTGAATTATCAGATTAAGCATTATTCTCGCAATGAATATTGCGAGAATATTTCGGTTCTATTTCTTGGTCTGTTGAGGATATATAGAATGAGGCCTAGTGGTTATGCCTCCTCATGAGGAAAACAGTTATTTATTAATGAGTACACAATTAGGTATCCTAGGGCAGGTGTAACAACAAATTATATTTTATATATTTGTATTCACGGTACTGATGAGCTTCTTTAGAGCGAAACGCGTCTACCGTTGTGGAAGTTTGTCGTCACACAGGATGACTGGGCATACGTAGCGACTTTGAATAATGCAAGAATAATTCGGTTCTATTTCTTAGTCTTATGAGGATATATAGAATGCTGCCTGGTGTTTATGCCTCCTCATGAGGAAAACAAAGTGATATATTTACGAATATACCATGTGGTGTTCCCATTCAATGGTATAATTTGCGCGTCTTTAAAAAGCCCAAATTATTCTTTTTTCAATTATTATTGCGATATATTTATACTTTGTAAAAATGCCTAGCCTTTTAATATATATACAATGTAGTTGCCGATTAAGTACATATATAAACTCAATTCAACTATTTATATACAAAACTATGTTAATATAAAAACCAATTTTATATACAAGTATGTATATATGACCAATTGATATAAAAAGTATTCACAAGTGTTTTATTTTAGTGACGTTATAAAATTGATTTTATTGTAGCAGTGGCGACCAATTAATAAAACACATTAGCGTAATAGCAAACTACTGCAGAGTAAGTGCAAAGTAAGTGAAAGAAGTACGTACCATTTTGCTTCCAAACCCTATAGCAACACGCACATGGTATCATAAAAATCATTGTTAGCACCAGTACTTGAAAATTGGTGTTAATGGACGGATATCGAAATCTAAGTTTTCGAACAGACTGAAATAACGACAGTGTTGCCATTCCTTTTCGCCACTAGAGTAAGAAATTCCTATCTACAAAGTAGTATTCATGACAAATATGATCAAAACTATTTTTCAATAATCCATAATAAACAATGCAAGTATTGAAACAATATATGGTAATATAAATGTAGATTTGCCATGTATCCCATTAAAACAGGAAAATAAATAAACTTAAATTGTAGTCAATTCTGAAATTAAAAGGACTGTCCGCAGAAATCTCCTGAAAATTTATTCACCCCTAAAATGAAAAATTTCAAAGAAAATATAATCATATGAATGTAATCATAAAAATATAATCATAAAAATTATATAATCATAAAAGCCCCCGTGGCCGAATGGTGGAGGCGTGTGCATTGCAAACTCTATGTACGGGGTTCAAACCTCGTGCATGCACTCTCTCCCGACATCTCTGTAAGCACACGTCAAAGCCACAAGGTTGCGTTGTCGAAAGACGTAGGGGCACCCGATGATGAAGCGGGTTTACTCTTCATAATCATAAAAATGATACTTGCTTTGAGCTTTGTTCCCCCTTTCCTTTATTGCTCCTGATTACCTAAATTGCTTCACTACCTAAACACTACCTAATAGTGTATAATATTGCTTCACTACACTATTAGGTAGTGTTTCTACACGACCTAATAGTGTAGAAATATTCTTCATAAGTTATCTTTTCCTTTCCTTTATTGCTCCTGATTATATTTTCTTTGAAAATTTTCATTTTATGGGTGAATAAATTTTTAGGAGATTTTCAGGCCAAAAATTTCCTGCGGAGATTTTTGCGCTCAACGATAAATGTAGATTTGCCAGGTATCCCATTAAAACAGGAAAATAAATAAAATCATATTATAATCAATTCTAAAATTAAAAGTCATTGAAATGAAACATAACAAGCTCACAAAACGATGAACAAACATAAAATAAGTTGTGTAATATAAACTTGTTATGTAGAAACAAGAATTTTTAGTGATGCTAATCAAGTTCTTAGAAAATGTAAGTGCTTGGTCTTGTTAAAAATATGCATTTTTAAAACTGTTTCAAAACAATAAATGTAATACAGTCTAAATATACCAATATTTGCAAAATATGTAGGCCTTTTGTCGCAACGAGTCCCGTAAAATTTCTCGGAGTCCAGTGAATACTAAAGTCAAAAAATTTAAATCAGTACTTATGCATTAAAAAGAGTTGTTTACTTATATTTAAAAAGTTCATTGTACAAGGCAGCTCTGTTCATCATTGTTTTGATAAAAACAATTTATTAACAATATTAAAGATGCATATAAAATATGTATATAATATGTATATAATATGTGTTTATATCTAATATCTATATATGATATTTGATATTGCTATTTCGGAAAACAACTTATTAACAAAATATTTGATTTTATATAAGTTTTTATAAATAAAACATATATAACAGTTTTGTTTATTAATTGTTTTGTATAGATTTTTAAAATATAGATTACTATATAATTACTCAATTTGTTGTTATGGTTCATATATTCTTATGAAGTTTAATGAAAATATAAATGGAAATTGTCATGATAAAAACGACTCAAGTGAAAGATTATGCATGCAAATGATTAATTAGATCTACATGAAAAATTTCGTAACAGATTTACATTTATTAATTTGTCAGTATATTAAATGTAAGTTAACTTGATCCAAACGATCAAAAGGGATCAGATATGAGCCAACGCTGGCGCGCGTGTTAAACACGGCACGCTACTATTTTTCTGACATGCAAAACTTTCTTCTGTGATCTTTCATTTAACAATCTTTTACTGTTAAAATAATATTTTATTCTATTCTCTAATGAAGAGAACTAGAAGTAAACTGACGGATAAAACTAGTAGTGATCGTATATCTGTGAAGGTAACAAAGTATACATGTGATATGAAATTTGTCAAATAAAAATCAGTTTGGAAACATTGGAGCTTATTGGCTCCCGGAGCACAGCGTAACACACAATACTACTAAATTATAAAAATGTATAATTTCAATGATCCTGTGAGAAAACAAGCAACGACAGAAATTAAATATTTTGCCGAAAAAATTTTGGATGATCCGTGTAGCCCGTAGTTAGTTTTAAGAAGCTATGTCAATGCTACAACGTAAGCAAATTCTCGTAGATGTCTTTTAAATATATCACAAGGTAGCCGAAACGACTGATAATGGCTCAATCTATTGAGGAGTGCTGCTGCTACCATCAGCTCGTCTAGGAGTGATAAATCTGCTCTGCTGGTAATCATAATAATAAAGATTTTCTTAATAAATAAATGACAACAGATAGCTTATTAAAAAAAGGAAACATGCTAAAAAAGTAATGTTAATGTTCTTCCCAAGTAAATATTTCTTTCGTCTTCAGATCTATTATGGCCTCAGGTCCAACGGGATCTGAGCCCCCAGCCAATCCAACACGCCGCTCTCCGACTGAACCACTCGGGGTCCGCCACCCCCCGAAGAATCCAATCGAGGCGGACGATGCTCGGTAATCTCGAGATGAGGAGTTTAAGAAACCTTAGTCTTTGTTCTGGGGGACGCCCTCTTAAAAAGAAGACTATTCCCGAGATAGCCCAAGTACCTCAGAGACGCACTTGGGTTTTCTCTTTCAATGACAGATGTTGGGCCCGTTTCAGGGCCCATCTAGCTCTCTTCAGGATACGTTTTAGTCTATCCAGGTCAGCTTTCGTTGACCAGTTCACCGTAATGGTAAACCCCAGGTATTTTACTCGACTTGTGAAGGTAGGGAGAGGTTGATTAATCAGGATAGAAGATAGAGCTGAGAGTGCTAATCTCTTGAGTTTTTTCTTTGTCGCTGGGGCGCCATGAAAGACAACCACCTGCGATTTGGAGGAGTTTAAAACAAGGTTGGAAAAGGGCAGCTGATCTTTTAATCTTGTAAAGAAACGGCTGATGTTAGAGACTACATCTTTGCACCTGCGTCCAGAGAACAGGGATGTGGTATCATCAGCGTATACTACAAGATGTTGATCGCGTTTGAATTTTTTGGAGAGTTCAATGGAGGCAGCAAGATACAAGATTGGAGAAAGTGGGGAGCCTTGAGGCACACCTGTAATTAGAACTTACGTGCATCAGGGTCGTCTTCATAGAAGAATCGCTTGGTGTACAGCAATATTTCCACCCTGTTAACAATTCTCGCAGGCAACCCGAGGGACCTGAGAGAAGTGATAACAAAAGGAATTGAAATACGGTCAAATGCGGCAGAGAAGTCAAGAAAAACAGCCACAACAAGCTGATGACTGTTATCTTGACAAAACTGTTGCACTTCACCTATTGCTGAATGGACCGAGCGATCTTTTACGTACCCATGAAAACCTGGTGGGATTAAATTTCGCCTACTTAGATGATTGCGGATTTTACGCGCAAGCGCTTTTTTGTAAATGGAGATGAGGGGATTTTGAATCGAAATGGGTCGCAGATATTTAGGACATGAAATCCACTTCTTTTTTGGTATAAAAACACGACGGCTGATGTTTATTCCAGCAATGTCGGACGAGGATGCTAATAGCATTGTTATGGCGATCTCCTTTCTCTGACTGTATGTCAAAAGCTGACAAACACGAGTGGAGAGTGGCGCATGGGTTCTGGAGGTGCCCGGGAGTGGCCCCCAGGAGTTAAGGATATCTGTAACAGACAAGTCCCTACTCCTGAAGTCACACCAAGGCGGGATTGGTTGGGGTGATTGAGTGGCTCCATAATTGTGTAGGGATAGTGACTATACCAAAACTTTATCAAGGCCTATTCTACCGATCCAACCTAGTGCTCTATCCTTCCAACAGACAAACTTCTCCTTCTTGAATATCTTCCAGAAGGAAGACTGAGAAGGGTTAAGGCGAGAAATGCTTGCCTTATCCTACTCAGCTGGAGCCTATATTTAGTGCTCCAGTATTCATTCGAGAGGGCTTGTCTGGCGGAAACAGAGAGATTAGGAAGGTGTAGCATTTTAGCTAGGACCTTGAGTTTTGTTGGAGTGGGATTGTATATGCGACCTTTATAGGTAGTCGAAAGCAACGCGGTAGCTTGCGAAGAGAGGTAGGCATTGAATTCGGTCAAACTCTCATTTCCAATTCGGGGGAAGAGTTGGATAGCTGCTTGAAAGAAGGCCACCCTGATGGGATCAAAGTGGAACCTTCTCCTAATCAACGTATCTTCCTCTAACCGCCAACGAATTAGGTCATGAGAGGTGGTCTGTTGTTGGCGCGACTGCTCAGTACAGATGGGTTTCAACAACCACTTCTTATGTAGCAGTAATATGTCGAGGAGCGAATTAGTTGTTGAGCAATGAAAGGTGGGGGATGGTGGTTTGTGAATAAGATAGTCGTTCCTGGCTCTGCGGTTTGCTGCATTAATCCAACGACCAGTTCTGTCGTTGAAGTCACCAAGTAACATGTCATAGCCACTACCTAATATACGATCCAGGAGGTCACGGTTCTTGTGAATTTCTCTTGGCCGTATATAAATATTGGCTATGCTGAATGCGTTTACCGTTCTTACAAAGTGATATTGCTAAACAAGATAGGGCTGGACAAGAATAGTTAAGAAGGAGGGAAGATCTTAAGGAGCATTTAACTAAGGTTAAAAGACCTTGAGATGAAGAGGAGTGAGGAGGAGTTATATACGGAGTGAAGTGGGTGGATATATGCTTGGGAATAAATCGAGTAATGTCCTGGGGGATACGGATAGACCGCGTCTCCTGAAGGACTATAACATCTGCATCTCTACCAGATAAAAGGCTAAGGGCAGAAGCACCTCCCGAATTCCACTGAAGGATATTCAGTGAAAAAGGCTATTGATTGCTTTGTATTGTGTTAGTTTAGCTGGAAGGGGATTGCCTTACCCTGGACAGAGCTAGAGGTGGAGGGGTTACCCCCTCCATCTCTAGCGCCGCCCAGAGTAGGTACTTGCCCCCGGGCATTATCGTCATTTTCATTTGAGGCGCTTTTAATCTTGCCCTTCAGCATTTTGCCGATCTTTAAGAGGAGAACGGCATCGGCCGCAGCCCCCCCCTCTTTTTCGAAGCTAGAATTTCTGAGGAAGGAGGAATCACCGAGTTAGCTGGCCCTTTCGGCGACGCTAGTAGAGCAGAAAGTAAGGATTTCACCAACTCTTCTGTTTGTTTTCTGGACTCTGCCGATCTGAGGTCCATAGCATGAAGTAGTTCTTGGTCAGACATACCTCTACAGGCATTCTGGGGAGCCGATGTCACGGCACCAGAATAAGACCCAGGTTTCCTCGCAGCAGAAGATTGAAACAAACTACTGTACTTCTTAAAGAAGACACATCTTCTACTCCAGGCTGGGTGGCTCTCCCCACAGTTAAAGCAGGATGGGGGGCGTACATTTGGTGTCGCTATCTGCAGCCGGGCAAGAAGAGAAACTACACACCCACATGTAGTCGGTAGGGAACAGCTAGATGTCCAGTGCCCCCACTTATGGCACCGACTACAGTGAGGATAAGTGTACTTCCTCACTGCCGACAATTTCAAATTTTAGGTTAAAGCCCATAAAGGGATTACATGTCGTCTTTTCCAATAACTCAGCCTGTCCAATCGCCGCTGAACAAAAACCAATTGGTAACGGGAAGCCGTTTTTTCCTATCAGGGGGCGGAAGTTAGTAATTTTATGTTTTTTTAGCATCTTAAGAACTCCGGTTTGTAATAACCACTACGATTATAAAACTGAAGCTTATTGGCTCCCAGAGCACAGTTTAACACAGTCAGATATAAAATTATAACAATGTATCCTTCAAAGGATCCTGTGAGAAAGCAAGCAACGACGGCAATAAAATATTTTGCCGAATAAAATTAGAATGATCAGGATAGCATGTGGTTAGTTTAAAGAATCTATGCCCATTCTACCACGTAGGCAAATTCTCCAAGATGCCTTTAAATATATCACAAGGCAGCAGATACGACATTTGGTAGTTCTCCCGACTGATGAGTGCTGCCGTATACCATCAGCTCGTCTAGGAGTGATAAGGAAGTATCAAATCAGCTAACTGAGTCTACGTATTTAATATAATTATAAAATAAACAAAACATAATAATGCTAAATCAAAATTTAATAATTAAATAATAAAATAAATAATTGTTATAAGATTTTTTATAATTTTAATCAACTTAAAATAAAAAATTGAAATTTAAAATAAAAGTCATTTTTATGAATTGACTGATAAATAACAGATGGTATTAATCGAAATATAATCGAATTAATATTCGATTATATTAATATAATCGAAATTAATCGAATTAATATTCGATTATATTAATATAATCGAAATTAATCTAATTAAATAACATATGGTATTAATCTTAATCGAACTTAAGTTTTTGTAAACATCTAATGTTATAAATTTGAAGCTTATTGGCTCGCAGATCACAGTGTAAAACATCATACTACCAAATATTGATTGGAAGAGATCGAATCAACGATCGGAATTCTGTCAAGCGAATTCATAATTTATTTGTGTATATAAATATTTTGACCGATCAACAAACGTCTTTTTTATTTCAAAAACTAATTGCGGGTGTTTTCAAAAACACCCGCAAATAACCGTCTTTTTTATTTCAAACCTAGTTTTTGAAATAAAAAAAGTACCTTTTTGATCAGTTAAAATAAGTTTATATATGTTCAGTGAATGAATGACACTGTTTCCGGGATCCGCTATGGGATGCTTTCATATATATATGAACTAGTGCTGCCGGATGGTAGCCGGCAGTACTAGTGCTGCCGGCTACCATCAGCTCGTCTAGGAGTGATAAGGAAGCCTGCTCTACTTGTAATCGAACTCCGGTTTTTGGCAACATCCACGATTATGAAACTGAAGCTTATTAGCTCCCGGAGCACAGTTTAACACAGTCAGATATAAAATTATATATATAAGCACACCGAATTAGGAATATATACTATAAATTAAACTGAATTTATGTGATCTAATTAATGTGCATTATAATAAGTCCCGATAAAAATTGTGTAATCCAATATATTAGATACATCGCCACTCATTGTGGGCTTGAAAATCTCTATCTTCACTAAACCTCAACCAGGTATTCCTTCTAACTCTAAGGATAAGGTAAGTAATGTTTTGTTTTCTGATTCAAAAATGAAACATGGGGAACTTCCCACTGTGCCAAAACTGTAAAATCTGGTAAGCATTAAATTCACTTCGCCATTAGATCTTCAAAAAATTTTACATTTGTCCACGCCATTTCGCTGATCAATATAAAACAGTCATCTTTAACTCAATCCGTTATTATGAATCAGAGGTGATAATTTAATTTTCCTCCTCTGACTTTGCTCTCTCATATATTGAGTAATATAAAGAACATCTGGCACAACTTGGCGTTATAAAATACAAACCTATACAAGCGTCGATGAAAATAACTAATATTCCACCAGTACTTGATAGAGTCAAAATTCAAACCCATGAAAAAGTTGTTAAAGTTACTAATACCCGCTAAATCAATGAAAAGAATGGCTTCCCCTTGCCAATTGCCTTTTATTTCACTGCCGTAGATGTAGCCGACTGTTTATCAAAATCTGCATGTAACCCTTTTCCGGGACACAACGTGATTTTTAAAACTATTGATACTGACAACCTAACCTACCCCCACTTTATAGCTGCCATAAGTGGGAGCACTGGGGGGCAGGCTACCATTTACTTAAATTTTGCCAGTCTGCGGCTCTTCTGACGGCCATCATAAATAGGAGTAATGCGAAAGACCCCTTCAGTGTTCCAACTGTGGGGGCGATCATCCGGCTTGGTCCAGGAAATTTAGTTTCAAAAACTATCAAAAGCATTATCGTTCTCTCCAAATCAAGTCTTCTAGCTTCGTGGAGGTTAGCAATAAACTTTCCGATCACGAAATCATCCGTCTGAGAGATGTTAAGTGTCAGGCGATATCTAAAACCTTAGAAGATCTGATCATCAACTGGTTAATTCCATGTGTGGTGTGACACAACTTCCGACAACAACGGTTTATGATTAGAAGAAGAGGGGAGCCTCTACTCACAATCCTTCTTCCATTAAGCTTTCCAAGAAAGGGAATAATTGGAAATTGGCGGCCACCACGGAAAATGAAGAGAATGCCCGTGGGTAAATGATTCCTTCTGTTAGGGCTGGCAGCAGGAAGGGCAACCTCCCCGTCTCTGGTTCTAACTAGGGCTTTCACACTCCGGCTTACAATCACAACGAGAATAATGAACTGTTTTCGCTGAACATTCTCCAGTGGAACTCGCGAGGTGCTTCCACCCTTAGCCTTCTACCTGGTAGAGATGCTGATGTTATAGTCCTTCAGCAGATGCGATCTATCCGCCTCCCTCAGGACATTACTCGATTTATCCCAAAGCACATAATCTTCCACTTTCCTCCGTATATAACCCCTCCTTACTCATCTTCATCTCAAGGTCTTATAACTCTAGTGAAGAGATCCTTAAGATCATCCTTCTTACTAAACTATTCTTGTCCAGTCCTATCTTGTCTAGCGATTTCACTTTGTAAGAATGGTAAACGTATCAGCATAGCCAATGTCTACATACGGCCAGGAGAAATTCACAAGAACAGTGACCTCCTGGATCGTATATTAGGTGGCGGGTATGACATGTAACTCGGTGACTTTAACGACAGAACTGGTCGTTGGATTAATGCAGCACTCCGCATAGCCAGGAACGACTATCTTTTACATAAACCATCAAACCTCAACTTGTATTAGTCTACAGCAAATTCACTCATCGACAAATTACTGCTTCGTAGAATGTGGTTTTTAAACCCATCTGCACTAAGCAGTCGCGCTAACAGCTAACTACCTCTCATGATCTAATACTCTGGCGGCTAGAAGAGGATACGATGCTTAGAAGGAGATTTTACCTTGATCTTATCATTGTGGCCTTCTTTCAGGCAGCTATCCGACTCTTCTACATGATAGGGAATGATAGATTGATCGAATTTAATTCCTACATCTCTTCGCAAGCTACCGGAATCATTTCGACTACCTATAAAAGTCGCATTTACAGTCCCACTCCGACAAAACTCAACGTCCTAGCAAAAATGCTACACCTTCCCAATCTCTCTGCTTCCTTCCGGCTGGTTCTCTCGGATGAATACTGGAGTTCAAGATATATGCTTTAGCTGAGTAGAGACAGGACGAGTATTGCTCGCCTTAATTCATCTCAGGCTTCTTTCGATTGTGGCCGACTCGTCAGATGACCTGCTATCTAACAAACCTCAATGTCTATAATCAAATTACCTCAACTTGACCTGACAGTAACACCTGATGCGGCTGAAGATTTGACGTCAATGTCATCTATTTGTCCATCTATCTTTCCACTATCTTCTCTGCCAGCTCTCATCATTCCATATGTCGTTCTTACATCGCCCTCGCATCGTATTTATCGTTCTAATATATCATTTTCCAATCATGTAACAATATCTTCCTCACCTGACCATACCTCTCATTATACGCTATTGCACTTGTTTGTACAATTTTATCGCTTTCTTACTTATGTTACCAACTGATCTCCGAGTATTTGACCCACTCTTGAATACTTCACTGTCTGCTCAATTTCCACATAAACGATTTTCTTCTCTTGATAGGTATATTATCATCTTTAATGTTGAGCCATCTTATTCCTCTTCTCCCCAAACCCGTTCTAATGCTAATGTTTCCGCTTTTCCGTTCGCTCCTTGCCACGATTCTTCTTACCGATAAACCCCCTCAATTCAGTGATGTATCTCCACTTTCAGTGTATCGTCTTAATAAATCCGTTTCTGCTTCCGATTCTTATCACCTTCCAATGTTAAAGGTTCTTATTCAAAACCTCACCCAAGCCTCAACTATCTGATCTCAACGGTTTAAACTTGTGTCATCCTCCTCTGCTTGTTAAAATTTTTCCCGATTACTCAACCTCTAAATTGCTCAACCCTCCACTGATCATCATGAAAAGCGTCTACGCGAAATCAATGGCGAGTAATCTCTTGCCATCAAAAATGTAAATGGAAATTTCCGTGTAGTCGTCCATCTACGTCAAAAAACCCGTTTGCGACCTGCCCCTCTACATCTCCCTCTCTAGCCAATAATGAAACGAAACGATCTTTTCGTCTAAGTCTTCTTAACACCCGTTTAATTGTTCACAAAACTGACTTACTTCTCGATCTCTTCGCAAAACAATCACTATATCTTTTATGTCTCACTGAATCCTGGCATACCGATTCTGACGACCCCTAGCAATCCGTAATCTACGTTCCTTCGGTTTGCTCTTGTTGACTTCGCTCGCCTCATTGACTCAACAAAATCAACTACTTCTTTTAATCATGGCGGAATCGTCGCCTTCGCTCGTATCCCTTCGTCTCTTAAAAACATCGAGTTTACCTTATCCTGTACTACATTTGAATTGCTCCTTTGTAAATCTTTATTTTTTTTCCTATTCAACTTGCAATCATCTATTGTAAAGGTTCATCTTCACCGTCTTGCCTATTTTTCAACGAACTCGCCGATCTAGTAACAAACTGTTCACTTCATTCTTTACCTTTAATTGTATTTGGTGATTTCAACATCCGTCTAGATCAATTCTTATTCAGATTCCGTAAAACTTGTAAGTCTTCGGTCCGACTTTAGCGTCCATTTACTAATAAACCTCTCCGTCCATATTCTTGGTAGAGCTATTGATATTATTGCGTTATCCAACAGTCTCATCGCATTAGCTTCCCATTTGCGGGAACCTCAATTGTACAATTCATATTAATAAAATATTAATTATTAAAAAAATTATTATTGTTTTGTTTATTTTAAAATTATATTAAATACGTAGACTCAGTTAGCTGATTTGATTTCATCAATCGATTAATCTGCGTTCAAGAGTCTTACGAATAAGTACGACTTTTAATGTAGGTATTCTTTGTAATACAGTTAGAAAATGGAAACATTTCGAAATAACGATTGTGTATTAGATTTAGCTTCATTCGATTTCTGATAAAAGTCAGTTATAATCTCAACAATCTTGTTGCATGCGGATTATCGTGGGAGTGTCATGAGATTAGGACGCCGGTAGATTACAGCCTCAAACAAGTCATCGATTGCTTCGATATTTCTGTCTTTGACCTCAATTGGTAAGCATAGCGAGACTGATCAAACTGCGTTGAAGGCAGGTCAACTACTCGTCGATTAGTTGTTTCTGATATGCCAAGGGTATCTACTTGAACTGATTTATTAGAGCAAGATGCTGCGGAGCAGTTAGTGCATGGTCTTTTGACCTTCACGCATTTGAAAATCTTGCACTTTACGAATTGATCATTGCAGGCACAACATTTGAAAGAAAAATATGATACACCACGTGGCTATTTATATTTATAAAAAAATATTATTAGATTTGTCTGAATTGCAGGCCAAATTTTAAGGTAATCGGCATATAGAAGCGACTTAGAATTTAGAATCCTGTTAGATCATTAATGAAAATGCAAAAAAGTAATGGTCCTAATACTGAACTTGGTGGGACATTAACATGAACCAGATAACGATTTGAAATAGTAACATTTATATACACTTGATAACATCGATTGGAAATAAATTCATAAATCCAACGTATAATTAGAGGATTAATATTTAGTGCACTCATTTTTTGATTAAGCTATCGTGGCAAACTAGGTCAAACGCTTTTGAGAAGTCAAAAAATATAACGTCCACATTAAACCCTTTGTCCACGAGATAGCCCCAATATTCCAGAATAATTAAAAGATTTGTGACAATTGAGTGGTCTTTACGAAGACCACGAATTTGTTGTGAAAAAGTGAAATAAAATGATTTATTTTTACGTGGCAAATGCGTACCGAAGCCTGCTTACATGACCATGAAAAAATCTAAAGCGTGTGTCGAGAAGGTGGGAACGGAGGAGGTATTTTAATGTGATAAAGGAGAAATCGCGATGGACGACGAGAGGGAGCTGATTCCAGGCGAGAGGCGGTAACGAGGGATTGAAGACCGTAGTTGTTGGAGTAATTGGGAACGTAGAGTAAGAGAGAATGACGATAACGCAGCGATAGAGAGTTCGGGCGAGTGTCTTCTAAGAAGGGGAGGTTGATAAACGATGGGAAACCGAACGATGAGAAGAAAAGTGACGAGAAGAAGGCGGATTCGGATGCGGATGTGGATGGTGAGTCATGCGAGTTGGGCAATACATGTGGATGTGTGGTCTAAGCGACGGAGAAATAGGATCACTCGAACGGCGGAGTTAATGCGTTGTAGGTGTAGGATGATGGATTTTGGAGCATTGGCGAAAAGGCTGAGGCAGTAATCGATTTTAGGGAAGATAAGCGATAAAAGAAGACTTAAAGAACGGAAGTCGATAAGGGGGCTGATACGGCGGGTGCCACGGAGAATTAATCTAGACGAGTGAACCTTGCACGGACGAAGAGTTTAAGGGAAATGTGATTATCGAAATGGAAGCCAAAGAAAGTGAGATTGTGGACTATAAGGATGATAAGGCAAAATATACAGGGGAGCAGATGTGTTAGTTTGACGAATGAAGATTCGCACCATTTTGGACTTGTCGGGATATTAAAATATGTATCTATTAAATTATTTAAATGATTTTGAAGAAAACCAATATCGTTACAAATTGTTGCAATTCTTAAAATTTCATTATTTAATGTATTATATTTTAAATTATATGGTATGTATGAATGCGCATACAAAAATATGTTTCTTGTAAATTTAAATATGTCATCTTTACGATATAAATTAAAAGTAGTTTTAATTGATGTTAATTTAATGTTTATATCTAGATATATGCCTTCTTTATCATTAATATTGGTTTTATTAAGAATGAGACTACCTGGATAAATTTGTTCGCTTATTGAATAAAAATTGTTAGAGTTAAATACACATAACATCAATATATTGAAACATATTTCATTTCTTTACATAATTTTGATTTATTTTTTAAACAGTTATGAACAAATTCATATTCTATAAGGTTTAAAAATAAGTCAGCTATAATTGGGCTACTATTACCTTTCATTGAACACCTTTTATTTGTCTAAATATGGATGTCCCTACCTTTAAATAATTTTGATTTATTAAAATATTTAAGGATTCTAATAATTTAATTTTATCCATATATTTGTTTACTTGATGGTTTAATTTTTGTTAGGCAAGCGTAATAGTTATTGTATCATACATGTCCTTTTTCGAATATAAGATTAATTAATTTTTCTAATGCATTTTTAATATCTACTAAATGTAAATTTGTATAAAACGTACTAAAATTGTACGTATTTATATTCTGAAAATTTATTCCTTTTTTGTGTTCTAAAAATTCTTTTGTAAAATTAATACTGAAATAGTGTTTTATACCAGTATTAATTTCGATTACCTTGCAATATTTTTTAAAATGTGCTTTAATTACTTTAAGTATTTTATTCATATAGACAGAAAGTGGTTTTAATGTACATTTAAACGCACTACATATGAACCTAGGTTTTATTGGATTTTTATGTAATTTAGGATTCCAATATAATATAGGTATATTTTTATTATCTGATTTAACTTATATACCCTTTTTATCCATTATAAAACGATGACTTGTAATAATCGTTTCTAAATTTAAATCACTACATTCATATGTTGTGTTTATATTTAAATCATTATAATTAACCTCTTTCATCAGTATATCATAATAAAGTATTTCTCTTATGAAGACAAATTTATTACTAGCTTTATCAATAACAACAATTTTTGACAATAAATCAAACAAACAATATACAATATTTTTCCTGTCAACCACTGATCCGGGTGTCGGGTTGTGGAGGCAGTACACGAATCAAAATACTCCAGACATCGCGATACTGGGCGACAGACCATAGTTCTCTTTCAAATAGCCCAAGGCGGTTTTCGGCCAGTTTCGAGATTTGATCTTTCTACGTGTACCGAGGTCTACATCGAGGTCTCTTTCCAGGGAGTCCAGCATGTAAAACCCTCAGAGGAAGGCGATCTATAGATATCCTAAGAACGTGTCCTAGCCACCTCAGCTGACCTTGTCGATGTGGATAAGCAGCGACTTTACTCCGAGTCCATCCCGGATGAACGAATTCCTAACCTTATCTATAAGGCTAAGACCGGCCATACCGCGAAGGAATCTCATTTCGGTCGCCTGTATCCGAGATATTATCCTTTCGGTCATAATCCAAAGCTCATGACTATAGGTTTATATATGGACGAAGATTGCGTGGTAAACCGAAAGCTTCGCCCGAAGACTCAACACCCGCTTCATCACGACAGATCTGTACAAAAAACGCATTGCTGCGTTAGCTGCACAAATCCGGTTCTCAATCTTCTTGATGTTCCTGCCGTCCCTCGAAAACCATACCCCAAGATACTTGAAATCATCCACATCAGTAAGAACCTTTTCTCCAATACGGATTGACATTGGCAACTGAATCCGAGACGAGCACATAGGGACAGTCTTGGAGGTACTAACAAACATTCCTGCCGCTTGGCATTCAATTATGAATCGATCTAGTAGGCATTGTAAGTCCTCAGGACAAGAAGCCAACAAAACAACGTCATCTGCAAAAGGCAGAGATGCTATCCTGATGGAACCGAACTGAAGACCGACATTCGTCAGAGCAGCCCGTCTCGAAATTTTGTCCATTTAAACAAGTAACAAAAGTGGAAACAAAGGACAAACCTGACGTAGCCCAACGCCTCCTGGAAATGATTCAGACTTCCTACCTAGAACACGAACACAACTCATACTTTGTTCATATAGAGAAGCCACAGCTACCTGAAGATAGTGTGGTACTCTATACTCCCTTAGTACCTCCCATAACCTCTCTCGCGGAATTCAGTCGAATGCCGTCTCCAAATATACAAAACACATGTAGACCGGTTGAGCGAACTCCCAAGACCGTTCAAGGATAGTTATGAGAATAAAAAGCTGAGCCGTAGTTCCACGACCTGGACGAAAGCAGCATTGTTCCCCTTGCAACTATCCCTCAACTATAGGCCGTATCCTTAACTCACGAATCTTAGCAAATAGCTTAACAGCTTGGCTAAGAAGAGTGATGCCCCGATAATTAGAACATACTCTTCGGTCACCGTTCTTAAAGACCGGTACCACCAGCCCAGTTCGCCACTCATTTGGAACATTGATTATCAACTATTGCTTTATCAATAGTTGTTATTATATAGTTATGCTTTAATTTAGTAAGTTCTGCATATATATCTTTATTAATTTGATCTTTCCTTTTATAATTGTTTGTTATTTTCATTTTCTCTCTAATTTTATCTAATATATACGTTTTCTAAATGTTTATCTTTGATGTATTTAAGCTTTTACTATTAGTCACCTTACCAAAGTACGCATTTAATCATTATATAACGAATTGTAAATTTTATTTCTATTGTTGTTATTATTTAATCTATATTTATACCCTTTTGATAGCATTTTACTTAATTTATTGTTTACAATTAATTTTAGATTATGATTGCATATTTGTTCATTTATTTTATCAAAATTAAGACTTTTGCAATTGCATACAATTTGTTTTGTTTATAAAATAAACAAAACATATTAATGCTAAATCAAAATTTAATAATTAAATAATAAAATTAATAATTGCTTTTAGATTTTCTATAATTTAAATTTTCTATAATTTAAATCAAGTTAAAAAAAAATGAAATTTAAAATAAACGTCATTTTTATGAATTGAGTAATAAATAACAGACGTTGTATCAGAATAAGAATTAGAGGTCATCAGGAGGAACTGCTATGCTATCAGGTTTCGGCCCCTAACTCCTCTACCCAACATAGCAGCGGGGCCAAATACATGCTAATGATGTATTTCCTCTGAAATAACTATCTAGTATCTTATTCTAATACAAAGTATATTATTTATTATCCATCCATAAAAATTTACCACTTAAGAGTTTAAATTTATTCTTTATATTATTGTGTTGATTTATATATTTTACTATTTTCTGCTTGATGTTATTTTTATAGTAACCTAGTTTAAAATATGTATCTATTAAATTATTTAAATGATTTTGAAGAAAGCCAATATCATTACATATTGTTGCAATTCTTAAAATTTCATTATTTAATGTATTATATTTTATATTATATGGTATGCATGAATGCTCATGCAAAAATATGTTTCTTGTAAATTTAAATATGTCATCTTTACGATATAAATTAATAGTAGTTTTAGTTAATGTTAATTTAATGTTCATATCTAGATATACACCTTCTTTATCATTAATATTGGTTTTGTTAAGAATAAGGCTTTCTGGATAAATGTGCTCACTAATTGAATAAAAATCATTAGAATTAAATACACATATATCATCAATGTATCGAAACATATATTTCATATATTTATATTGTTTAGATTTAGTTTTTACACAGTTATGAACAAATTCATATTCTATAAAGCTTAAAAACAAGTCAGCTATAATTGGGCTACTATTACCACCCATTGGAACACCTTTTACTTGTCTAAATATAGATGTCCTACTTTTAAATAATTTTGATTTATCAAAATATTTAAGGATTCTATTAATTCAATTTTATCCATATATTTATATTTATTTGATGGTTTAATTTTTGTTAGATAGGCGTTATAATTATTATAACATATATATGTATATCTTTTTCCGAATATAAGATTAATTAATTTTACTAACACTTCTTTAATATCTACTAAATCTAGATTTGTATAAAGAGTACTAAAATCGTATGTATTTATATTTTGAAAATTTATTCCTTTTGTCTGTTCTAAAAATTCTTTTGTAGAATTAATACTGAAATAGTGTTTTATACCAGTATTAATTTCGATTACCTTGCAATATTTTTTAAAATGTGCTTTAATTACTTTAAGTATTTTATTCATATAGACAGAAAGTGGTTTTAATGTACATTTAAACGCGCTACATATGAACCTAGGTTTGATTGGATTTTTATGTAATTTTGGATTCCAATATAATATAGGTATAGTTTTATTATCTAATTCAACCTTTATACCCTTTTTATCCATTATAGAACAGTGACTTGTAATAATTGTTTCTAAACTCAACTCACTACGTTCATATGTTGGATTTACATTTAAATCATTAGAATTAACCTCTTTCATTAGTATATCATAATAAAGCTTTTTGCATATGAAGACAAAGTTATTACTAGCTTTATCAATAGTTGTTATTATATAGTTATCCTTTAATTTAGTAAGTTCTTTATACATATCTTTATTAATTTTATCTTTCCTTTTATAATTGTTTGTTATTTTCATTTTATTTTTAATTTTATCAATTATATAATTTTTCCAAATTTTTATCTTAGATATATTCGAACTTTTACTATTAATCAGCTTACTAAAGTAATCATTTAAGTTATTATATAACGAACTTGTAAATTTTATTTTTGTCGTTGTTATTATTTAATCTATATTTATACCCTTTTGATAGCAGCTTTCTTAATTCACAATTTTCAATTAATTCTAGATTATGGGTACATATATGTTCATTTATTTTATCAAAACTAAGACTTTTACAATTGCATTCTGTTTCCATTATGTTTCTAATATTATCGTTACATATTGATTTTAATTCTTTATTATAATTAAAAAATTTTTCGTCCTAATGGTGGTAGGAGTTTATACCTTATTTTAGGAATATATTTACTTAAATCTGACCCTATTATTTCTTTACTTTTAGAATTATTTAAAAGTCCGGCTATATTTATGTTATCTATACATTTATTAATGAAGTTTATGGTTAATGTATATTTTCTATTGTTATTATTTAACATTTATTGTACGATTATAGTATTTTGTATTACAATAACTGTCTATTATACAACTTAGCCTATCATAGTCGTTAATTAATTTTTGATTTATTGAACATATGATATCTTTAGAAAAACTTCTTATATTTACATAAAGATCTTTTAGCTTATTATCACTTAAAAAGTTGTTTTAATATTTCTAATTGTTCATTTATATACATATCTTTTTTAATATTTTTAACTCTATTTTTCCTATTCCTTTTATCACCATGACTTCTTGGTTTGCGTTTAACCGGATTATTATAATATAGTTGTTTATTATGTATTATACTACTTCTGCCAATTCCTTGTACCACGTCATTCAATCCTAATGGGTACATGGAATTAAGCGTTTTAATCCAAAAATCTTCTTTTTCTAATAGTTTTTGATTTAATATTGAAATGTTTTCTTCGATAATATGTTCTAAAATAAATAATTTACAGTTTTTAATATCATGTCCTATTAATCTCATATGTTTATGAAATATAGTTTGACTATTATGCTGTATATTATATGTGTTGCCTAAACCTAGTTTTTAACATTTGATATGTTTTTCCTATATATTGCAATCCACATGTGCATTGTATTAGATACACTACACCTGCGGTATTGCAGTTACAATTATTATTAATATTTAATGAAAAACATTTGTTTGTCGTATTACTTACAATACAATTATTATTTATAACATCACAAACTATACAATTTTTTCTGTTACATTTAAAAGATCTAAAATTAAAATCATTAGTACTTACGTATTTTTCCAATCTGGTTGAGTACATGTAACTTTTAAGTCATAATTTTTAACGTTGCTTTTTCGGTGTCGCCACCTAGTTTAGTTGACTCAGACTAAACTTACAACGGGCCATCCAGCAGCATCTGACAGGGGGCTGCCCTGCTTAAGGCGGTTGCAGGCTGGAACAAGATCTATAAAGATCTACCACCTTCACTCCACGCGCTACGCGACCTAGCTATTGGCCATTACCTGGTCTCTTAAAAGTGATCACGTGAATAAGTTTACATTTTAAAGTGTAGCCACCTTGGGATACAAATCTCTCCCTTTTTTAAAAATTAATAATTCATCAAACTTGTTTGAAAATAAGAACTAATAATAACGTCGTAACAATAATACATAGTTTCAGTATTTCTGACAGAGGTCATATTACCGAAAAGGTAAAGAGCATGGAAACAACAATTTCGATGGTCTTTAATTCGAAGCGTTTTACCTACAAAGCAATCTAGAACTTCGTCGTCTACAGAAGCCTATTGACTAAGTTAAACAATATCAAAATCTTTTTGACGAAGGGAAGCATCAGTGCTAGCACAGTCGTTCTCGATGAAAAATTTGAGGCACATAACCTACAACCAGATGATATTATTGATAGCGTAACAGTTTTGTCGATCCTTAGAAGCTACACCCTGCTGCAAAGCCTTCAGAGCAAGACGATTATCTGTCGTCACCGTTTTCTGGCTCCAAACCTCATCACGCATGTCCCTTTTATGCACAGGGTGAAACCCATATTATTAGATCAAGCAAGAAGATCAAAGGGAGCTATGGACATTAAGGTCTAGACTCCGAGCGTGGCTTCAATGCTCACAGACTTTGGACCTCAATCTGTAAAGCTTGTCAAGGCACTCGCTAACTTTAAAAAATACATCGCGATAGAAAAAATTGGCTCCTGTACTCTAAATGCTTTCACCTCATGCAGTCTAGTTGCGCTAGAAAATAAATCAGGTGGAGTTTGCCCATCGGAATATGCAACACCGTGAAACGTATCATAAGCGAAGCTATTTTGGATTTCATACGTAATGGCATATACGACGTTGCTGGATGCAATAATTGGAGGTTTCGCAAAGAGGCGGAATAGAGGATGCGATATGCTTGTTAAGGAAAGGGTTTAGTCGGCGAAACGACCACTGTATATTGATAATTGACGCTAGCAACGCTTTCAATCAAACAAATCGATCCGTGGATCTACACAACATTGAATATGTGTGCCCGTCGCTGTGATGTTCACTTCGCAATATCTACTCAAATCCAGCGCAACAGGCACTAGGGACTCACAATCTGTTCTCTACTGAATTATTTATACAAGAAAAAAAACGCTTGATACGGCCATGTCGATCTCTCTCTATAAACTTCAATTGCATTTGCGGCGCACCGGTAAACATCGCATATTCTCTATCAAGAAAGAACGGTACCTTGCCTTCCATCTGTCATGATGCAGTTAGAGACATTATCTCGCAACATCTCTTTGTATTATATGTATTATCACCTCTCATATTATATGAGCGATTAGTTGTGGTTCCTGATGACATGATTTTTGAACGAACATTCATCATTTGTTCGATTAGTTGTGGTTCGCATTCTACTGCGTAGAATGCGAACCACAACTAATCGCCGTTCCTGATGACATGATTTTTAAACGAACCACAACTACACGTGATCAGAACGCACGGCTAGATATCGTCTATTCTGAACTTTACTGCAATCCATTTGAGCGGACGCTCTTTGACGTTAATATTTTCTCTGTACATGCTCAATCATACATCTCTCGTAAACCAGATTCAGTTTTTTAAAAAATGAGTCGTTAAAAGAACAAATATGCTGAACGAGTAGGTTCTGTTGAACGCGCTTCGTTTTCGTTACTGATATTCTCGACATCAAGACTCGGCAAAGAAGCCGAGACACTAATAAAGCTAATCGACACAAAAACAGCCAATCTGTCAACCAGAGCATATGCCGATACAGCTGTCAAAATTATACGTGACATGGGCTTTGAGATTGTACATTTTGTGTCCACCTGCCTTCGTCCAGCAAGATTAAAAAGAATATAATAAATATTCCAAAAATTTTCTTACATATTGACAATAATTATAGTTTCGTGAATTGCAGGCCCATTTGCGGGAATCATTTCTTGTACGTTTTTTGGAATAATTTTTAGGCAACATTTCCGAAAGGCGGACACAATTCAAATTTTAATTTTTTTGAAAAAAAAATAATTTTAATTTCAAACTTTACCTACACTATGCTGCAAAAAAATGAAAGATATTTTTTAAATGTCTTATAAAGGTCTTTCGTTTTTTATAATTTTTTCTTGCCTAGTTGTGTCCGCCTTTCGGAAATGTTGCCACGCAGATTCCCGTATGCCAAGTCATCCAAGTTTACTCGGTAGCGAGACTGAGTTCATGGCTTCAGTATCATCAGGCAGATACTCAATCATTTCGGGGAAAAGTTTTTTAAATTGGTTGATTTTGATTTGTAAAAACTATTCATGTTCGATCTCACGTTCGCTTCAAATAGTGTTGCTTGTGCTGAGCTGTTTTCGTTATCATAATGCAGGCAGCGAAGGCCTCTGTTGTTGCAAGATCTTTAATTCGCTTAAATTCTGTCTCCCACATCTTCACTGCTTCTGTGCATTAATCATGCATAAAGTTTGATGTCCCCACTACGCTACCAAGGTACTTTACACCGTCCTGCCGTATTTGCACTCCTTTTTCTGATAAAAATTTAGAGTTCACTCAAAGTTCATTCCTACCGGGAATGTATAATAATATTTTTTAATAAATAAGTTATTATCATATCAAATTTACAAAATTAAGTTCCCTCAAATTGGCCTCGCAATATTACATTATTATTGTTAGTTGTATTTCTAATTACAATGTATTATTACACGTAAACTCATCTACTTCGATGTTGCTTTTATCGGGTCGATGATATGTCGATCGCAATCCACGAATATATCTTGAAGTTATTCTTGCAAGAAGTATACTCAGGCAAGAACGTGATTTTGATATTATGTCTGTATACCTCACACCTGAATTCCGTGTTCCAAGAGTAGCAATCCCCTTGAAAAATGATGTGGTACCTTAACCGTCGCCGAAACTTGAAAACACAACAGGAATGAAGGAAGCGTTTTCTATAGTTGATACCCTTTCATGGTACTCGTTACGCTTTCGCTGCTCATGATATTCAAAACTCAACTCTGTAAATCTTCTAGAGTTTGACAGAGCAAACACATTAAAAAATGCAGACGTCAACGAAAATGCGCTATGTCCTGTAACCAAATATACCTGAGTAGGCTAAGTCTGATCTTGCTTCACTATCTATGGTTGTAGATTGGTTTTCAAAGATCGTATCAGGGGGTAACTGACTTAGCATTGGCTCCATTTTGACACTCGAACAAATTTCAGTCAGTGAATTTGCGAAAGTTTCGAACCACATCGTGTCTCCTAGACGGGAGACCATCAAAGGGGCACGAAAGTGAGTGAGCAAGATATGCATATTCTCCGCATTGACACATTTTCGGAGCATTTGCATGTAGCAAACCATTTCTTGCTGTTAATGAATCTTTGAATTCGTCATTGCTAAGTCCGTCTTTATCGTGTGTAGGATATGAGGATAGCCATGCTGACGCAGCAGTTACTGAGACATACTCGATAGAGGTTCTTGTCTGCTAATCGGTATTTTCTAGAACTGCTGCACATGTGGCTCTTCCGATTGAAAACCTTTTGTCCCGTATACTTTTAAGTACCACTCCTTGTTGCGTAATAAGTTCATCTTCATAGCACCTAGCTAAGCATGGATCACAGATAGATAATGATGCCTTATACTTGATGTGTCATGACCGATGAGTCGCGAATTGATAAATCAATATTCCTGAAGCTTAGACAATAAGCTCTCCAGAGAATTCCGTCGTTCGTCAGGTTAATGTCATATAATTTCGAAAACGTATTCCTTATCGAGTCTGCTAAGGAGACAAACCAATCGTCTAAACATTTACAGGATCTTTGTAAATGTGTCCACCTATGCTGTAGTGATCTTATAAATGCTGTATAAGCAGTTTTACCAACTGTTCTGCCTCATCTCTTAAATCACATTGTATTTACAAAATAACCGGTATGAAAACTGCTCTTTAGATCTTGGATATCCGTTCGGAGTAGTTAGCCTTTTTTCGATTTTCGTTACAACTGAACGCTGATCGTGAGGTCATTGTGGCATAGGAACGAGCACTTGTATTGAATACAGATATGTCCAAGTAGGACCGCATAGACGGGACGCCAAACAACCTCAAACACAAGACATCAAGACGTACATTGCGATATAGTGTGATAGAATAAGAACCGAATTGAATAGATGGATCAACGGGAGAAAGCAAGGACTCAGTTGTAATTGATGAACACACCTCTGAAGTTAGTTTGGCGAAAATATGTCTGATCACGCTGTGACTTATTGTTAATTTATCTCCGCATTTACATGATAATGAATGAACAACACTAAGAACTTCCTCACATACACATTTGCATGAAGAATTTAAAATTTACCACCCATATCTGACAGAAAGACCATCAGAAAATTTTTGATTGCTTAAGCGAAACTTAGGATCATCACTAGGGCGAACAGATAGCAAGGTAGACGCGCCCTTTCGAGCTGCATGCTGTAAAATTACCTGTTTGTATTCGTCCACTGAATTTAACAGTGACGAATATTTTTCGGCAGTCCGGAGATTCTTTAGTTTTCTAATTTTGACTATTGACTGCTTCTGGATGGTATCAATGTCGCCTTCGTTATCTAAATCGAAGAAGGGCTTACATAACAATGAAGAATATTATCATTCAGATTTGGTATTCTCATATGAATTTGATATCCCCAAACCTCTCATTGAGAAGGGCAGATTGCGACATCGCGCTAACACTTATATAAATTAAAACCATATATTTTGGGAATTATTTTATTCTTTATGGTATCTTCTAGTAAAGAAACTATTCATATTCACACTTACATGTTCTTTGTACATGAGTCCACTTATTTTGCACTGCTGCTGAAAATGCTAAGAACGCTAACTGCCGTGAATCGTTAGAGACTTCACATGACAAGAATAGAAAGGAACTCGGTACGTATTATGAGAGATTTGTCTTTTGATGATCGTCTTAAACTGAAAAATGCGAAGGAAGAGCTGCACAAGCGTCTATTATCTGACGAGAAGCATCCATGCATTAGAAATTTTCGTGTTCTCCGTCGGAAGCCATTTGTTCGTTGGAAGCCATTGGAACTGTAGATACGTCGGTTTCCTCTAACTCGTGTGAATCTTTGATTACAGTACATGAAACAGACAGTCAACGTCGATAAGCTTCATCTTTCATAAAAATTGCCTTTACAAATGCACGTAGCGCGGTTAATAAGTTAGATAAGATTAGGTATTGTATACGTTGTCAAGACGTCAAAGCCTTTGGAATTTGCGAAAGTTGATTTCACTCAGACATATCTAATGATGTGGTTCACATCCCTGAATTCGTTCTCTATAAATCTGATCGTGTACGTGGACGCGCTGGTGGAGTGACCTTTTATGTGCATGTGAGTCTGACTGTTAGTTCGACGGTAAAATTCGTTGATGATTCATGCTCCGCTGAGGCACTACAATTGAGCATTATTTATTCTGGTAGTGCACTAATCACTTTATGCATAGTATATCGTGCTCCGTGCGCGGTATCGTTCGCCCTTCTTGATTTCCTTAAAAACTTATCCAAGTCTCGTAAATGTTGTATCTTTGGAGATTTTAACATGAATGCGTACAATTCTGAGGTGCCTACTGTTGCCACAGCCGACAAATTTACGGCGTCATTGTCAAATTTGTTGTATGACGATATGTTGCTTATTCAACATGTCAATTTTGATACTCATTTCTCTGCAGGATCGTCATCGATGATTGATCTGCTGTTTTCTAAACTTGATTCCGATATTTTCTCAATGGACAAAGAGCCCCGATTAGTTCAAGCGATTATGTGATAGTCAAGTTTCTCATTTCTCTTATGTTGAGCGGATCACACTATGTATATAGAGTTGTGAAGCGTGTATGGAAAGCGATTCCAGAAAATGTGATAATTGAATATGCTAGAAAGATTCATTTTGTTGGTAATGATCGTGATGTTGAGAGCATTTGGCAGTCTATCAAAAAGGGGATATTTCAAGTTCTCGATGCCTTTGCTCCCATATGTATATTTACAAATTCAACTGGTTGTTGCTTTCGCTTTTTTTCTAAGCAGGCGGTGACAAGATAATAAATTGTTGTAATATATGTATCCAGTAGAGAAGATATATATTGTTGCTATAGTATTCTCAAAGAAAGACTTCGAATCTTATTCGAAAGCTTCCTAACTCATGACGTTTTGTCATTGTGAGATGCTTAGTCAAAACTAAGGCTAACAGCATAAGTAAATCATTGTATTGTGATTCAATAGCGAGATTCAATAATAAGTAGAACACTAATGTCTGAAAAAACATGTAGTATGTAATCCGTATGATGTACTCATAGCAGATTGCGGGTATAAGTGTATCCTTAAAGAGATAGGAACTTGCGAACTATCCCTATAAGGAGATTACGTCCGAAGACACCCTCACTAGGTAGTAAATTAATTATAACTTCTATACTTCTAGAGATGATTCATTACTATTCAGTGCAGGTTGGTCTAGATAAGACCCCCAATCTCACAAGTAAGTCCTCATCCCTTTTCATATAGAAGCCCAAAAATGATAGTAAATGTAAAAACGATAATAACTTTCCAACCAATAAGAAAGAAAAACGAAAATTTTGATTTTCTCTTTTTTTTACAAGAATACAACATCTTCTAGGAGCCTTATTTCTTTTTATGCTTCCTTCTTCCCTGTTGCTCTTGTCTTGATTGGGCAGAGTAATACTGTTGTTGCGACGAGCGCTGCGTCATTTGTATTGGGAGGAACTGGCTCTGTGGCTTATTATTAGGATCTAAACCTATTTTCATAGCCAACTCAACGACTCTTCCTGTGACTCGTGGAAGCTGTGGAGCCACAGTATGCCATCCAAAAGCCACTACCATATGCATGGTAATGACTCTCAGGAATAGTTGAAACCATTCCTCCGCAACTGATTCTGTAATCCTTTCTTTCGTCATAGCTTTAAGGATCTGTTCATATGCTGCCAGCCCATGAGTATCCCTAGTCTTGGCCTTATTATTGGCCAAGACTAAAGAAACCTGGTCGATAATCTCCTCCACTTCTGAGAGAGTATATCCATGGTTACCCTCCATGGTTATCATTGGCGTATCCTCAGTTGCTGGCTTTCGGAGTTCAGTTATTTGCTGCTGCAAAGCCTGAATCTGCACAAACATTTGTTGCAGGGCCTGGTTCGTGTCTGACATGCTACTAGAAGTTGAGCTTGTAGAACTTTTTCTTCGAAAAACTGGAAAGGTCTCAATCTTCGCGACGGGTACTTTTTTTCGTTCAGTTCAGTTGAATTTGTTCGTTACTTTTCGTCTCATCGCTGTCGGCTCCCCATCGTTCATCAACCTTCCTTTCTTAGACGATACTCGCCCCACCTCGCTATCGCTTCGTTCCTGTCATACCCTCTTACTCCACGTTTCCTAATTACTCCAACAACTACGGTCTCCGATCCTTCCTCGTCGCCGCCTCACTCGCCTGGAATCAACTTCCTCTCGACGTCCGCCGCGCTCCGTCCTTTATCACATTCAAACACCTCCTCCGTTCACACCTTCTCGACACCTGATTCACAGTCTTGTTTTGTTGTGGTCATGTAAGCGTGCGTTGGCACGCATTTGCCACGTTAAAATAAATCGTTTTTTTAAGCGCAAAATGTCTTATAAACCGTCGTGGTTCGATAGTGAACTAAAGCGTCTCATACGATTAAGAAATAAAAAGTGGAGTCGTAGTAAAAAGTGTAGATTTAAATAGTGAATACAAACGAATTCGTAATGAATACAATCGCTTAAAATCGCAGAAGTGATATGTGTACGAGAATTATATTGCTATGTCTCTAAACACACACCCAAACGATTTTGGAGTTACGTTAGTCGATCAAAGGTATCAAAATCTAGTGTCCGACGCATTCGTATCGGAAATAAATTTATAGAGGACCCAATGAAAGTTGCTGAAGTGTTTGCTGATGTGTTTGCGCTAACTTCGAGTGAAGGTAAGTAATGCTTCTAGAGTCGATAGTTGTGATGGCTTATCCATCTGTCAGAGTCCATACATAGTTGTGTCGACGGAGGAAGTTGAAATAGAGTTGTCAAAGTTATCTAAATCAGTGGCAGCTGGCCCTGACGATATCCCAGCTTACGTCCTTAATCTCTTAAAATGCATACTGTCTTATCCGCTTTCAAAGTTATTTAACGTTTATCTTAGTTCGTCAATTATTCCAAATGATTGGAAATCAGCGATCGTTGTACCACTTCCGAAACCAAGAGACGTTTGCGATATAGATGGATTTAGACCTATAAGTTTAACATCCACTGTAAGCAAGGTACTTGAGAGAATTGTCCACAGAAGGTTAGTTAGCATATTAAATTCAAGAAACTACTTGAGTGACTCACAACATGGTTTTCGAAATGGACGCTTATGCCTAACGAATACTTTATGTGCTCGTGAACAGTGGGCTGGTGCAATTTCAGGTGGTACCATTGTGAATGTCATCTATTTGGATTTCTCCAAGGCATTTGACCGCGCTCCACAAACTGAGTTGATAAAAATTCTAGATTCAATTAATGTAAATTATTATCTAACCCGCTGGATCAAGCACTTCCTGGATGGTCGGCAATTTTGTGTAAGAGTATGGCCTGTTTTGCCATCTCAACGCAGTGTTATACATGGAGTACCACAAGGAACAGTTCTCGGACCACTGTTATTTTGCATTTTTATTAATGAGCTGTTGAAATTGCTCAAAGTACCGCACTTAGCATATGCGGACGATTTGAAGTTGTGGAATATCATCTCGACTGAACGATCTGCCCGGAATTGCAGCGAGAACTTGGATTTAGTATATAAATGGATTCTTAGTACAGGAGATTCCCTTAACTTGGGAAAGTTCAAGAATATTAGATTGGATCGTGGATGCAAAAGTTACTATAACTACGTAGTATGTGCAAATGAACTCGAGGTAGTCACATTTCACCGTGATCTTGGGATTATGATTGATTCATCCTTTAAGGCACTACATCATAATAATGTTCAGCTATGCAAGGCTAGAAAATTTATGCACACTATCAAAAATTGCTTTCTAAGGATAACTCCATCTTCGCACAGGGTGTTGTTTAATTCGTTAGTGCGACCTATACTTTAGTATTGCTCTCCATCATGTTTTCCATGTACCCGAACTGAATTGAATGCAGTCGATTGGGTTCTTCATCGTATCACGCGTCTTTGTCCACACTGTAAAAAATTACCTTATTCATGTCGACTCAAAGTGATCGGAATGCTCAATATGAGGGTAAGGCTACTGTTTCTCGACTTGGTTGCAACGTGGAAATTACTTCACAAATGTGATGGATACCCTTCAAGTGTTGTAACATGTCGTATTGATCGATCAAGCAGACATCATTCGATGACTATTTTCAAGAGGCATACAGGAAAACTACCGCCGATCACACGATTGTCAAGGCGTGTGGTTAATTTGTGGAATAACCTTCCTGAGAATAGGGTTGCTTCTGAAACGCTGACTGTATTCAAGAAGCGATTGCGGATGTTCCTGGAACAAATGGATGACATGAATATATCTTATCCCTGATTATCTTTTTTTGTTGTGAGCAGACTGAACAGCCATAACGGTTTTGTCTTGTATAATAATAACCTATTAAGCAATTTAACCAACAAGTTAGTTATGTAATTGCCCAATCTTTTTCAAACGAACCGAAACCAATGGGAGCTACTAGATCCATTGGGTCTAGTAAGGTCCATTGTAGATCCATTGGGTCTACTAGATCCATTGGGTCTACTAAATCCAATGGGTGGTAATAATAGCCCAATTATAGCTGACTTGTTTTTAAGCTTTATAGAATATGAATTTGTTCATAACTGTGTAAAAACTAAATCTAAACAATATAAATATATGAAATATATGTTTCGATACTTTGACGATATATGTGTATTTAATTTTAATAATTTTTATTCAATTAGTGAGCACATTTATCCAGAAAGCCTTATTCTTAACAAAACCAATATTAATGATAAAGAAGGTGTATATCTAGATATGAACATTAAATTAACATTAACTAAAACTACTATTAATTTATATCGAAAAGATGACATATTTAAATTTACAAGAAACATATTTTTGCATAAGCATTCATGCATACCATATAATATAAAATATAATACATTAAATAATGAAATTTTAAGAATTGCAACAATATGTAATGATATTGGCTTTCTTCAAAATCATTTAAATAATTTAATAGATACATATTTTAAACTAGGTTACTATAAAAATAACATCAAGCAGAAAATAGTAAAATATATAAATCAACACAATAATATAAAGAATAAATTTAAACTCTTAAGTGGCAAATTTTTATGGATGGATAATAAATAATATACTTTGTATTAGAATAAGATACTAGATAGTTATTTCAGAGGAAATACATCATTAGCATGTATTTGGCCCCGCTGCTATGTTGGGTAGAGGAGTTAGGGGCCGAAACCTGATAGCATAGCAGTTCCTCTTGATGACCTCTAATTCTTATTCTAATACAACGTCTGTTATTTAATAGTCAATTCATAAAATAGACGTTTATTTTAAATTTCAATTTTTTATTTTAAGTTGATTTAAATTATAGAAAATCTAAAAACAATTATTAATTTTATTATTTAATTATTACTTTTTGATTTAGCAATATTATGTTTTGTTTAGTTTATAATAAATTAAATACGTAGACTCAGTTAGCTGATTTAATTCATTTATATACATATCTTTTTTAATATTTTTAACTCTATTTTTCCTATTCCTTTTATCACCATGACTTCTTGGTTTGCGTTTAACCGGATTATTATAATATAGTTGTTTATTATGTACTATACTACTTCTGCCAATTCCTTGTACCACGTCATTCAATCCTAATTGGTACATGAAATTCAGCGTTTTAATCCAAATAAAAACTTCTTTTTCTAATAGTTTTTGATTTAATATTGATGTTTTCTTCGATAATATGTTCTAAAATAAAGCGGATCCTTTCCAATCCGCTTTCCGCTCTAATCACTCGACAGAAATCGCATGCATAAAGGTGTACAACGACTTACTCATTTCTCGAGACAAGGCTCTATATAGTGTTCTCATCTCCCTCGACCTCTCCTCCGCATTCGAAATTGTCGACCACTCCGTCCTCCTTTCTCGCCTTCGTTATGATTACGGATTTTCTTCCTCCTCCGTAGCATAGTTCGCTTCATACCTATCCGACAGTTCCTTTCGCGTCTGTTCTAATTCATCATCCTCCCCTCCCATCCCTATTTTTTGCGGGGTCCCACAAGGTTCAGTCCTAGGTCCTATGCTTTTCTCTCTTCTGCTTGGCGATCTATCTCCGTTTATCAAACCTTACTCCTTTAAGGTCATGCAATACGCCGATGACATTCTAATCTATGCTCATGCACCCGCACATCGCATACACGATATCGGCATTTCTGCCTCCAACTGTCTTTCTTCTATCTACAAACGTCTCTCCAATCTCCATCTCGTTCTAAACCCCGAAAAGTCCAAAATAATGTGGATCCTCCCCCGTAAACCAAACATATCTCCTCCCATTGTTTCTTTTGCCTCATCGATCATCCCTATAGTCCACAATCTCACTTTCTTAGGCTTCCATTTCGATGATCACCTTTCCCTTAAACCCTTTGTCCGTGACAAGGTCCGCTCGTCTAACTTAATTCTCCGTGACATCCGCCGTATCCGCCCCCTTATCGACTTCCGTTCTTGTATGTCTCTTCTTTCATCGCTTCTTTTCCCTAAAATCGATTACTGCCTTAGCCTTTTCGCCAATTCTCCAAAATCCATCATCCTACCCCTACAACGAATAATCAACACCGCCGTTCGAGTGCTCTTTCGTCTTCCGTCGCTTCGACCACACATCCACATATCTTGCCAAACTCTCCTGGCCCACCATCCACATCCGCATCAAACTCCGCCTTCTTCTCGTTACTTTTCGTCTCATCGCTGTCGGCTCCCCATCGTTCATCAACCTTCCTTTCTTAGACGATACTCGCCCCACCTCGCTATCGCTTCGTTCCTGTCATACCCTCTTACTCCACGTTCCTAATTACTCCAACAACTACGGTCTCCGATCCTTCCTCGTCGCCGCCTCACTCGCCTGGAATCAACTTCCTCTCGACGTCCGCCGCGCTCCGTCCTTTATCACATTCAAACACCTCCTCCGTTCACACCTTCTCGACACCTGATTCACAGTCTTGTTTTGTTGTGGTCATGTAAGCGTGCGCTGGCACGCATTTGCCACGTTAAAATAAATCGTTTTTTTAAATAAATAATTTACAGTTTTTAATATCATGTCCTATTAATCTCATATGTTTATGAAATAGTTTGACTATTATGCTGTATCATCATTTGGTCGACTTCATAAATTATCCTCGCGTGAATTCTTTAATCCTAGTTGCAGCACTGTACACTACAATAAGCGTAGGTGAACCTTATCAGCAGTGAGCCTACGCCTACCTTTCGTGTTTCGGTCCTTTAATTATCTGCTGAAATTTTCCTCTGCTGCCTTTCTGTAATTTTTTTTGTTCATTCTATTATGCTGTATATTTTTTTCTTTCTACGTTGGAATGTTTCATAACTTTTGTACATTTACGAATTATGACAGTAGTGGCCCATTTGAGGGAACCTTATTTTCTGTACATTCGGAATAAATATTATTATGCTGTATATTATATATGTGCTGCCTAAACCTAGTTTTTAACATTTGATATGTTTTTCCTATATATTGCAATCCAGATGTACATTGTATAAGAAACACTACACCTGCGGTATTGCAGTTACGATTATTATTAATAATTAATGAAAAACATTTGTTTGTCGTATTACTTACAATACAATTATTATTTATAACATCACAAACTATACATTTTTTCTGTTACATTTAAAATTAAAAAGATCTAAAATTGAAATCATTAGTACTTACGTATTTTTTCAATATGGTTGAGTACATGTAACTTTTAAGTCATAATTTTTAACGTTGCTTTTTCGGTGTCGCCACCTAGTTTAGTTGACTCAATTAAACTTACAACGGGCCATCTAGCAGCATCTGACAGGGGGCTGCCCTGCTTAAGGCGGTTGCAGGCTGAACAAGATCTATAAATATCTACCACCTTCACTCCACGCGCTACGCGACCCGGCTATTGGCCATTACCTGGCCTCTTTGCCTGGTCTCCGACTTTCACTTAAAATTTTCGTTAGAGATAAAGTACGCTCATGTACCTTGATACTCTGCAACCTTCGTCAAGTTCGTAGATTGATCGATTTCCCTTCTTGTATAACTTTCATATCTTCTCTCCTTTTTTCTAGACTTGATTATTGTCTTAGTTTATTTTCCAACTCACCTAAATCCACTCTTCTTCCTCTTCAACGCATCGTCAACGCAGCCGTCCGAATTTTCCTCCGTCTTCATCGTTTTTATCATACATCCTACCATCTTGCTTCTTTCAATTTGCCTACAATTTATTGTCATGTTCAAATTCGTCTTCTTCTCGTTGCTTTCCGCCTTGTAACTTTTCATTCCCTTTTATTTCTCAACCTTCCTTTTCTTGATAATTTTCGTCCTGTTTACTTCCTTGCGTTCCTGTAATTCCTTTCTTTTACACGTGCCAAACTTCTCTACCTCCTTCCTGGTGTTTGCTCCTCTATCTTGGAATCATCTGCCCATTCATATACGCCAATGCTTCAAACGCCAAATCCGATCCCATTTAAACAATTTATCTGCTTGACTTTTTCTTTTTTTGTGGACTTGTAAGCGTGCAGCTTGTACGCATTTGCCACGTTAATAAATAAAGTTTGAGATAAATAACATACAATTGAAAAGGACTGCTAAGTACAGTCGAAATATCAAATAAATAAAGTTCTTTTTGTATTCTCGGGGATGGTTCGCAATAAAAAAAAGTTACTTTTGACCCGAAAGCAATTCTCTACGATATAAATTTGTATTATTATATTGCAAAAATGTAGCACTAAAGATGCCGCAGTAAAACATGCACTGCTACACGGAAATGAATGTTTTAAATATACAATATTATCGAAAGACAATGTCCATAAAAGGTTGGAAAAAGAAATAAGAAAAAATGGGCAGTTAAGGACGGATAGGAGCAACATGCTATATATAATCAAGAATTTTGCCAAAAACTGGAGTTCGATTACATGCAGAGCAGACCTCGTTATCACTCCTAGACTATCTGATGGTAGCCGGCAGCACTCATCAGTAGGGTGAACTACCATCAGTCGTTTCGGCTGCCTTGTGATATATTTGAAAGGCATCTCCGAGAATTCACTGACATACGTAGCATGGGGCATAGCCTCTTTAAACTAACTACGTGCTTTCCGGATTATCATGATTTATTCGGCAGGAAATTTTATTGTTGGTTATTGTCTCACGATTCTTTGAGGATACATTTTTATAATTTAAGAGCTGAATTGTTCAGATTGTGCTCCGGGAGCTTACAAGCCACAGTTTTATAATCAATAACTTTGCCAAAAACCGGAGTTCGATTACAAGCAGTGTAGACATCGTTATTACTCCTAGGTCAGTTGTAGCAATAAATTATATTATATATGTTATATATATTTATTTATATATTTGCCACGTAAAAATATATCTTATATATAACAAAATGGACACAGTTACCTAACAAACTGAGGATAATTTTGAAGCTCCTTACATAATCATCTACAAAGGAATGAGGGGGATAAGAAAACATGGTAATTTTTTCGGTACACATACTATCATTGTTTGACTGTCGATTATACATAAGCGGTTACAAAAACTGGCCACCGATCTAAAATTGCGATGGTTCACACTTACAAATTTCGTCACACGTGATGTATCCATGATGAGAGTCAATTGGCTCTTTGTCTTGGCGTATGACAATCTCGAGAATATCATACAATATATGGAACAGTCTACATTCAAGAATAACCGTTGGATCCGATCGTGGAGTTATTGTGTGAATAATGTTGTCAATTGTTTAATTTTCATTCTGGAAATGATCTGGTTAATCTCGAAACGTTTTTATTCATAGTAGTATAATAAAGTGTTTTCTTTAAGATGATTACTCATTAATTGAATGGCAACATTTCCGAAAGGCGGACACAACTAAGCAAGAAAAATTATTAGAAAACAAAATATTTTTATTAGACATTTAAAAAATATCTTTTATTTTTTGCAGCATAGTGTAGGTAAAGTTTGAAATTTAATTTTTTTTTTCAAAAAAATTAAAATTTGAATATTTTTCAAGTAAGTGTTCGGATTAGTTAAAAATTATCACACAATGATAGCACATTATGTATCTACACCACGTATAAGTTTTAGCTCGATACGACGTATATTACGCTTCAGAGAAAATGTTCAATTTTTTAAACTTAAAAATATTTTTTTATAAATACTTCAAAAAATATTTACAGCTTAAACACACAATTATTCCTGTCAGTTCCAGATTATTCCTGTCAGTTCCGCTCGCTACGCTCGCGGATTGAGCTCAATCTATCGATAAAAGGTCATGCCTAAAAAAGCGCGATCTCAGATCCCTGTTCCTGATCAAGAATCTTCCACATCTGAATGCAATGATGGTTATACCAGCTTTGAAGTTGGATGCGATTCCAAAGATTGCGATGTATGGACACTTGTTCGTGTTAAAATATCCGACCACTCGGTGTATAAACGTAAACATTTCACTTGCGGTTTTTGTACATCAGTACGACTACTACAGTTATCCTGCTCATCTACTCCTGTATCACACACTACCACTCAGACCAATGCTGTTTTAGATGTTTCCCTCGCATCAACACCTGACTTCGCATCATATAATCCCATTATTGAACCTACTCTCTCACACACTCCTCGTTCAACTACGTACCAAACTTCCATTAATCTTTCTCATTCTAACAATGCTAACGGCAAAGCTTTTCATCTCGTACCTCCTCTTTCCTATTCCTCCCCCAATCTAAATAAATCTCAAACTTCTTTATTCTCCTCACGAACTCCTTACTCGACCCCCCCTGTATCACCTCTCAATAATTTACACCCTTCCATCAAAATCATTTCCAGTAACATTTCCGATCAACTAATTCAACACTCCATTCCTGTCACTCATGCCCCAACCTATTTTAATTCTCCTTACTCTACCTCCCACGTAACACTTCCCAATAAGTTACATCCTTCATTTAAAATCATATCCAGTCACATCTATGATCAACCGATTCAACACCCCGCTCCTGTCACACTTGCTCCAACCAATATTATTTCTTTATCAAGCACCCCTGTCATTTCCACTTCTATCTGCTCATCTACCTCGACTCCAACCAGCTCTGTCCGTCCACCACTTCCACGAAATCGTTTTCCTTCGCGCGATCGCTGTATAATCATATCAAACTTAAAGCTTTCTGAATCTGCTTCTCCACAATCTCGCCTCGATGATGATGTATCTGCTTTCAGGTCTATCTTAGCAACCATTCTTCCTGATGATAACCCATCACTCTTCAATAATATCGCTCCTGTATCCTTTATTCGTTTAAACAAATCCACTAAATCAAATCATCTCAGTCCTCCACTCTTAAAAATCGTTTTCCGACATAGTTCACATGCCTCTTCGGTACTCTCCCAACGTTTTAAACTTCTTACCACTTCATCTACTTGCCGTATCTTTCCTGACCGCTCCCCTTCTGATATTGCCCAGCTCAATTTAGCTCGCATTGAAAAACATCGACGTGAAACAAACGGCGAGTCATCCTTATCTATACGTCAAATCAACGGAAATTTTCACGTTCTTCACACAAGGCCAAAAATTCGATGGCGTCCCATCTCTCCCCCTTGTCTTCTTCGCTAGTCGATCTCGCTCCTAAGCATACTTTTCGTCTTAGTCTATTCAATACTCGCTCCATTCTTCATAAAGCTGATATGCTTCTCGATATCTTCGATCAATTATCTATCGATATTCTCTGCATTACCGAATCCTGGCACACTGACTCCGACGATCTTGCTATTCGTCGTCTATGTCGCTCTGGTTGTTCTCTAGTTGAATCAGCTCGTCAAATTACATCTCATACATCTACTGCGTCTAACCATGGCGGTATTGTTGCCATTGCTCGTCACCCAATGTCTTTACGTAAAATCAACGTTAACATCCGTTACACCTCGTTCGAATTACTCATATGCAGATTATCAACGCCTTTCCCTCTGGAACTTGTGATTGTATACCGTCCAGGTTCAGTTGCCCCATCACGTATCTTCTTTAACGACCTTGCAGATCTAATGTCTCACTGTTCATTGTCTTATACTCCTTCTTTTGTTCTCGGTGACTTTAACATTCGTCTTGATCGCCCGTCTGACTCTGACTCTATCACTTTAACTAATCTTTTTTTCTGATTTTAACTATAAATTACTTTCAACAAGCCCAACTCATATTCTCGGCGGTGCTCTCGACATCATTGCTGTTCCTAACTGCTTCAATGACTATACCTCCTTGTCAATTACTGATCCTGGTTTGTCCGATCATTTCCTTGTCACTCTTACTCTTACTCGTCCCCATCCTCCTTCTCCGCCTTTACCATTATCTACACCAAGTCGACCCTGGAAGCTTCTCGATATCCCTATTCTCTGCACAGCCTTACTCAATTCTTCACTCTTTTCACTTCCTCTTAACTATCTCTCTCCCGATGATCTCTGCATTCTGTTTGATTCTGAACTTACGTCGATCCTCAATAACCTTCTACCTAGTCGACTTCGACGTTCCCAGCGCTTGCGCCATGCTCCCTGGTTCGATTCTGACTGTAGTCTTTCTAAGCGTCGACTCCGTCACTCTTTTCGTATGTATAAACGCTTTCTTAAACGTTCACCCAACTCACTCCCTCCAAATCTTCGTGATTCCTACTTTTCTCAACGCCGTTCACATCTCATTCTTATACGTACTAAACGTACTCTCTTTTGGCGAAATCAACTCGAGTCATCTTCCAACTCGAAATCTCATTGGAAAATCTTAAACTCAATTCTTTCACGATCATCTACCCCTTGTAATATAAATCCTGATGAATTTTCTTCTTATCTACAAACTAAGCTATCTAATTTACTTTCCCTACTACCCATAGCCCCCTTGTACCCACTCTTATCTTTAAATACTTCCCTCCCAGAACTATTCCACCTTCTTCCCGTTTCGTCTGATGAAGTTTCTTCAGTTCTGCTGTCATTACCTAATAAAACCTCTCCTTCTGACCCAATTCCCACTCACTTACTTAAAAATATCTGCACTTTTATCTTACCCTTCCTAACCACATTGTTCAACTCGTCCATCCGTAGCCGTACATTTCCTTCCATCTGGAAATGCGCCACTGTTCGTCCTATCATCAAAAAGCAATCTCTCGACTCTTCACTACCATCTTCGTACCGTCCAATCTCACTTCTCCCAACCCTCTCTAAACTCCTTGAGCGTCTCGTTCTTAAGCAAGTTAATACATATCTCTATTCCTCTAACTTATTTCCTCCCTTCCAAGCCGCTTTTCGCTCTAATTACTCTACCGAAATTGCATGTCTTAAAGTTTATAACGACTTACTCATATCGCGCGATCATAAATTATGTAGTGTCATAGTTTCTCTTGATCTATCGTCTGCTTTTGACATCGTCGATCACTCGATTCTTCTCCATCGCCTTCGTCATGATTATGGCTTCTCTTTACCCACTGTATCATGGTTTTCTTCATATCTATCAAACCGTACATTTCGCGTATATTCTAACTCTTCTCTCTCCCATCCTTCGTCCATTCCGTCCGGTGTTCCGCAAGGCTCCGTATTAGGCCCTATACTTTTCTCTCTTCTTCTTGGTGATTTGTCTTCGATTTCTCATAAATTTAACTTCCATGTTATGCAATATGCTGATGACATTCTCATCTATGCTCATGCACCTGTTTATCGTATTCACGATCTTAGTGTTTCTGCTTCCGACTGTCTTGTCTCAATTTCCAATCATCTTTCTTCCCTTCGCCTTTCTCTGAATCCTGATAAATCCAAAATTATGTGGATCCTACCTCGACGCCTCGGCTTAGAACCTCCCTCCGTATCATTAAATTCTACAATTCTTCCTATCGTTGATAATCTAGTTTTCCTAGGCTTCCATTTCGACAACCGACTTTCACTTAAACCTTTCGTTAGAGATAAAGTACCCTCATCTACCTTGATACGCCGCAATCTCCGTCAAGTTCGTAGATTGATTGATTTCTCTTAGTGTATGACTCTCATATCTTCTCTCCTTTTTTCTAGACTCGATTATTTTCGTAGTCTATTTTCCAACTCACCTAAATCCAATCTTCTTCCCCTACAACGCATCGTCAACGCAGCCGTCCGAATTCTCCTCTGTCTTCGTCGTTTTGATCATACATCCTACCATCTTGCTTCTCTCGATTTGCCAACAATTTATTGTCGTGTTCAAATTCGTCTTCTTATCGTTGCTTTCCGCCTTGTAACTTTTCATACCCCTTCATTTCTCAACCTTCCTTTTCTTGATAATTCCCGTCCTGTTTACTGTTCCTTGCGTTCCTGTAATTCCCTTCTTTTACATGTCCCAAACTACTCTACCTCCTTTGGACTCCGCTCCTTCCTGGTGGCTGCTCCTCTATCGTGGAATCATCTGCCCATTCATATACGCCAATCAACTTCCCTGCAGTGCTTCAAACGACAAATCCGATCCCATTTTAACAATTTAACTGCTTGACTTTCTCATTTTTGTTTGTGGACTTGTAAGCGTACAGCTTGTACGCATTTGCCACATTAAATAAATTTGTATTATTATTATATTATTATTTTTCCTAAAAAAATCGATATGATAACCCATACTTTTTTCATCTCACAAAATCGACCATCTATCAATTAGCATTTTCACAAAAACTTATGAATTGATTTATTCAGTATGTAAAAAAATTTGAATTTTAATTTTTTTAATTAAAAAAATAGTTACAATTTTACCATTGCCCTTGTTAGAAGTTTGTTTACTGCAATATTGATAAGATAAGATAAGGAATTTCTTAAATAACTAACAACCACTAAAAAATAACGAAAAGAGAGAGAAAAAAAATGCAGTTCAAATAAGACAACTCATAATAGCATTTAGTCTTCATAATGATGTCACGGCCTCAGGTCCAGCGGGATCTGAGCCCTCCAGCTAATCCAACACGCCGCTCTTCGACTGAACCACCCGGGGTCTATCACCCCCCGAAGAATCCAATCTAGGCGGACTATGCGCGGTAATCGCGAGATGAGGAGCTTGAGAAACCTTAGTCTTTGCTCTGGAGGACGTCCTCTCGAAAAGAAGACTAATCCCGAGATAGCCCAAGTACCCCAGAGGCGCACTTGGGTTTTCCCATTCAACGACAGATGCTGAGCCCGTTTCAGGGCCCACCTAGCTTTCTTCAGGATACGTTTAAGTCTATCCAGGTCAGCTTTCGCCGACCAGTTCACCGTAACAGTGAACCCCAGGTATTTTACTCGACTTGTGAAGGTAGGGAGTGGTTGATTAGTCAATATAGAAGATAGAGCTGAGAGTGCTAGTCTCTTTAATTTTTTCTTTGTCGCAGGGGTGCCATGAAAGACAACTACCTGCGATTTGGATGAATTTAAAATAAGATTGGATAGGGTCAGCTGGTCTGTTAATCTTAAAAAGAAACGGCTGATGTCTGAAGCGACATCTTTGCACCTGCGTCCAGAGAACAGGGCCGTGGTATCATCAGCGTATACCACTAGATGTTGATCACGTTTAAAATTCTTGAATAGTACAATGGAGGCAGCAAGAAATAAGATAGGAGAAAGTGGGGATCCTTGGGGCACACCTGTAATAGGGTAGAACTGACACGCATCAGGGTCGTCTTCATAGTAGAACCTCTTGGTAAACAGTAATATCTCCACCCTGTTAACAATTCTCGCAGGCAACCCGAGTGACCTGAGAGAGGAGATAACAAAGGGAATGGAAATGCGGTCAAATGCAGCAGAAAAGTCAAGGAAAACAGCCACAGCTAGTTGATGGCTATTATCCCTACAAAACTGATGCACTTCACCTATTGCTGAATGAACCGAGCGTCCCTTGACAAACCCGTGAAAACTCGGTGGGATCAAATTACGCCTACTTAAATGGTCGCGGATTCTACGCGCAAGCGCTTTTTCGTAGATGGAGATGAGGGAGTTTTGAATCGAAATGGGACGCAGATCTTTGGGACATGAAACCGGACTATGCTTTGGTAAGAAAATTCTACGACTAATATTGATGCCGGCTACATCGGATGGTGAGGCTAAAAGCATTGTGACGGCCACTTCTCTTCTTTGATCGGCTGTCAAAAGCTGACAGACTCGAGAAGATAGTGGAGCGACGGATTTAGAGGTGCCCGGAAGTGGCCCCCAGGAGTTCAGGATATCTGTAACAGATAAGTCCCTGCTTCTGAAGTCACCCCAAGGCGGGATTGGTTGGGGAGATTGAGTGGCTCCATAATTATGTAGGGATAGTGACTCCTTCAAAACATTATCAAGGCCTATACTACCAATCCAACCCAAAGCTCTATCCTTCCAACAGACAAACTTCTCCTTCTTGAATATCTTCCAGAAGGAAGACTGAGAAGGGTTAAGGTGAGCGATGTTCGCCTTATCCCTGCTCAGCTGGAACCTATATCTAGTGCTCCAGTATTCATTCGAGATGGCCTGCCTGGCGGAAACAGAGACATTGGGAAGACGTAGCATTTTAGCCAAAACCTTGAGTTTTGTTGGAGTGGGATTGTAAATATGACCTTTATAGGTAGTCGAAAGAAACGCGGTAGCTTGCGAGGAGAGGAAGGAATTAAATTCGGTCAAATTCTCATTACCAATTCTGGGGAAGAGTTGGATAGCCGCCTGAAAGAAAGCCACTCTGATGGGATCAAAGTGAAACCTCCTTCTAAGCAACGTATCTTCCTCTATCCGCCAACGAATTAGGTCATGAGAGATGGTCTGTTTTTGGCGCGACTGCTCAGTGCAGATGGGTTTCAACAACCACATCTTATGAAGCAGTAATATGTCGAGGAGAGAATTAGTTGTTGAGCAATGAAAAGTTGGGGACGGTGGTTTGTGAATAAGGTAATCGTTCCTGGCTCTGCGGAGTGCTGCATTAATCCAACGACCAGTTCTGTCGTTGAAGTCACCGAGTAACATGTCATAGCCACTACCCAAGATACGGTCCAGGAGATCACGGTTCTTGTGAATTTCCCCTGGCCTAATATAGATATTGGCTATGCTGATACGTTTACCATTCTTACAAAGTGAAACAGCTAAACAAGACAGGGCTGGACAAGAATAGTTTAAAAGAAGTGATGATCTTAAGGAGCATTTAACTAGTGTTAAGAGACCTTGAGATGAAGAGGCGTGAGGAGGGGTTATGTACGGAGTGAAGTGGGTGTAAATATGCTTGGGGATAAATCGAGTAATGTCCTGGGGGATACGGATAGACCGCGTCTCCTGAAGGACTATAACATCCGCATCTCTACCAGATAGAAGGCTAAGAGCAGAAGCACCTCCCGAATTCCACTGAAGTATATTCAGTGAAAAAGGCTCTTGACTACTTTGCATTGTGTTACGACAGCTGGAGTGGGATGCCTACCTCCTAGCAGAAACTAGGAGAGAGAAAGTTGCCCTTCTCACTCCCAGCCCTACCAGGAGAAGACACTTGCCCACCGGCATTATCTTCATCTCCCTCTGAGGCCAACAACTCCCAGCATATATCATCTTTCTTTGCCAACTTCAAGGAAGCCAACTTTTGTTTAGAAGATGATCTCTTCTTAGAACGGGGGGCTCTCTTTGAAGAGGTAAGAATCGTCGATGGAGGAGAACGGGACTCCTCGAATTTCGCTATCAGATGGTTCATTAAGGCTCGAATCTCGTCTTTATATGTCTGTAGTCTTGCGTCAACAATTTTGAAAATGTCGGTGTCCGACATACCATAACCGTTTGAATTGGATAAGCTGGCAGCGGCAAAGTGGGCCGGTTTGACCGGTGCCCCACAATGCCTTAATTTGTATTCTTTGAAGATAGGACATCTTCTAGACCAGGCCGGGTGCTGACCACCACAATTGGAACACAGAGGGGGGAGAGAACATTTCCCCTCATGGACTTCGGAAGAGCTGCAAACCCCACACGTATGGGGCCTAGTACAGTTCGAGGACCAGTGCCCCCAGAGGTGGCACCCATTGCAATGGGGGTATGTTAAGTCATCAGCATCTACGATATTGAAAGAAAGATTGTACCCCAGAAAGGGGTTACATTTGCTTTTAGCCAGACATTCCGCCTGATCGACTGCGGTAGAACAGAATGCTATTGGTATAGCCTGGCCTTTCTTGCCCAGGATTGGGCGAATATTATGAATTTTGAACTCAGATGTGAGAGCAATGATATCTTCCTCCGTTGCGAATGGCGGAAAATTATTAATTTTCAAAGTCGCCTGAATAGGCCTGTAAGTAGTTGACCCAAATTCTTTTAAGTGTGTTTCGAAAAATTCTAGGTACGATGCTGCCAGATCTGGACAGCTGAAAGAAACCCTGATTTCGGAATCTAAATATTTTATCGAATTAAATAGAATTCTCTTCTTATAAGAGCTTGTAAACTCTCTCAGAAAAATATTGAAAAGATTCTTCCTTTCAAATGGTTGAAGAAGTCTGATTATTACCAGATTCACCACTTTAGGCACAGGAGGGAGTTCTCCATCTGTGCTTGAGATTAAAAAATTAGACGAAATAGGACTAACCTTGTTTTCTTTGGCTTGAAAATTCGATGTTACATTGGAAATACCTGAGTTCCGTTCCATATTAGCTTGATTTTGTAAGTTGTTTGAAGCACCGATGGTAAATTTTTCTACGTTTTTCATAATACAATATTGAGCATGAGCATTCATGCATACTGTCACATACTGCAACATACATGCAACATTTACTGCAACATGAGCATTCATGCTTACCATATAATATAAAATATAATACATTTAATAATGAAATTTTAAGAATTGCAACAATATGTAATGATATTGGTTTTCTTCAAAATCATTTAATTAATTTAATAGATACATATTTTAAACTAGGTTACTATAAAAATAACATCAAGCAGAAAATAGTAAAATATATAAATCAACACAATAATATAAAGAATAAATTTAAACTCTTAAGTGGCAAATTTTTATGGATGGATAATAAATAATATACTTTGTATTAGAATAAGATACTAGATAGTTTTATCAGAGGAAATACATCATTAGCATGTATTTGGCCCCGCTGCTATGTTGGGTAGAGGAGTTAGGGGCCGAAACCTGATAGCATAGCAGTTCCTCTTGATGACCTCTAATTCTTATTCTAATACAACGTCTGTTATTTAATAGTCAATTCATAAAATAGACGTTTATTTTAAATTTCAATTTTTTATTTTAAGTTGATTTAAATTATAGAAAATCTAAAAACAATTATTAATTTTATTATTTAATTATCACTTTTTGATTTAGCAATATTACGTTTTGTTTAGTTTATAATAAATTAAATACGTAGACTCAGTTAGCTGATTTCATCATTATAATACGATTACAAATCATATATCTACATTATTTTCAAGTTTGAGATTGATTTAACATGTGTTACGTTGTAAAACAAAATTTAATTTTTTGAACTTCAAAATACTTTTTAAGCACTTTGGTATGATATCCTATCTTCATTTTTAACTTATTATTTCCAACTTACAACAAATCAACGTATACACAAAAAATTGGCATCATTACTTTATTATCTTGAATAAAAATAAATTTATTTTTAACAATTTTAAAAATTTTAAACGCTGGTTTTATTTCTTCAATAATGAGAAAACTAAAATTATAATGTGTTTGAACGATTTTCAGATGGTTTGGAATATTCACGCATTGATCAGCGGATCGCTACGTGATGACAACGCATGTGTTGGATGGCTCGAAACGATATTTTAAACTGTAATTAAAATATGTAACAGAAAAAAAAACAGGTTTTAATAAATATTAGAGATGTCACTTAATAATTGGTCGAAAAAATCAACGTTATTATGTCTACATCAATGTCTCCACGCGAATTCCGCCAATTTTAAACAAGCGTTTAAAATTTTTAAAATTGTTAAAAATAAATTTATTTTTATTCAAGATAATAAAGTAATGATGCCAATTTTTTGTGTATACGTTGATTTGTTGTAAGTTGGAAATAATAAGTTAAAAATGATGATAGGATATCATACCAAAGTGCTTAAAAAGTATTTTGAAGTTCAAAAAATTAAATTTTGTTTTACAACGTAATACATGTTAAATCAATCTCAAACTTGAAAATAATGTCGATATATGATTTGTAATCGTATTATTATAATATTGCAGTAAACAAACTACTAATAAGGGCAATGGTAAAATTTTAATTATTTTTGTTTTAATTTAAAAAATTTAAATTTAAATTTTTTTAACATACTGAATAAATCAATTTATAAGTTTTTGTGTAAATGTTAATTGATCGAAGTCGATGTTGTGAGATGAAAAAAGTATGGGTTATCATATCGATTTTTTTAAGAAAAAATATTTTTAAGTTCAAAAAATTGAAAATTTTCTCTGAAGCGTAATAAACGTCGTATCGAGCTAAAACTTATATGTGGTGTAGATACATAATGTGCTATCATTGTGTGATATTTTTTAACTAATCCGAACACTTACTTGAAAAATATTCAAATTTTATTTTTTTGAAAAAAAATTAATTTTAATTTCAAACTTTACCTACACTATGCTGCAAAAAATGAAAGATGTGTTGTAAATGTCTAATAAAGGTCTTTCGTTTTCTATAAATTTTTTCTTGCCTAGTTGTGTCCGCCTTTCGGAAATGTTGCCAATTGAAGTTAACAAATTCAAATAATTAATTTTGTATAAAATTATAATATTTTTAACTAATTATATAATTTTTTAAATATCATAAATGTAGTTTAGTTCTTGTTTGAGAACACAAGTTTCCATTAATTTATATTTTTTCGACTTTACAACCCATACACTGAGGATTAACTTAGATTTTGATGCCGAAGAAATTTTCTGGTACTAACACTAAAGCCTTGGCTTCAAGACAGCGTCAGGAAGACTTAAAACAATCAGCAAAATTAAAAGCTAAACAAGAGGCCGAAGATAAATTATGGATAGACAATGACAAACATATTATGAAAAAACAACAACGTAAGGTATTTTGTTTAGCAGCATAGATTTTTTTGTATTTAAAAATATTGTGAGTTTTATCAATCCATTCAATCCCAGTTTTTGAAGATTTAAAATATAGTATGAAACAAAATAAAATATTTCTTATTGAATAATGTAAAGTTACACATTAACAAGTATCACTATTGTCTAAACAATACGTTTAAAATAAAGTAGATTTAATCAGGGCTGCAATTTGGAAAAATTTGCATATGGCACTATATGGCGAATAATGCCAAATCTGTTGAATGATAGCCGCAAAATAGACAGACAAATAAATTACTATTGATTTTTTGAGCTCTTCTGGATTTTGCAAATCACGTGTGCTAGCTTTTTTCGACACTTTTATATCGGCTGCCGCCTGGAAAGTTGCAATTTCTATTTCGTTGCTTTTAAACAGTGTAATGCTCCAAAAATGTTTTTTCATACTTCAATTTTAGAATAGCTTTAATCGCAAGTTATCTTCTTACAAGCATAATGTTCATTCATTATTTTAATTATTTATACTGTTAATTGGCTAAATTAAACATGATTTAAATCAGCCAAATCAGCTAACTGAGTTACGAATTTAATATAATTATAAAATTGAAAAAATAATGCTAAATAAAAATTTAATAATTAAATAATTAAATAATTATAAATAATAAATAATTGTTATAAGATTTTATATAATTTATATAAAGTTAAAATTTAAATTTAAAATTTAAAATAAAATGAATTAATTAATAAATAACAGACGATATATTCGAATAAGGATTATAAGGATTATATTTGTCCATATATTTATATTTACTTAATGGCTGAATTTTTGATGAATTACTTGATCGGCGTTATAGTTATAATTTATACATGTATATCTTTTTCCGAATATAATATTAATTAATTTTTCTAATGCATCTTTAATATCTACTAAATCTAGATTTGTATAAAGAGTACTAAAATCGTATGTATTTATATTTTGAAAATTTATTCCTTTTGTCTGTTCTAAAAATTCTTTTGTAGAATTAATACTGAAATAGTGTTTTATACCAGTATTAATTTCGATTACCCTTTGAATAATTCGAAAATCATTAAATGTTGGTAATTTTTGATATCAAGAATTTTGTAAATTAATAGATAGAATTTGTTTTATTTTTTAAGTGGATTATACAGACAGGCCGCTTACGAGTCCACTGAAATAAACAAAAATATAAAAAATGACGTGATTGAAGTTTATACGACGTAGCCGACGTTGGAACGATGAAAAATTCTGATCTCTGCTAGCTGAGCTACATGGCCTGTTACTAAGTAGAAAGGTGCGAAGCATCGATTTAAAGGCAGTGGGGTTAGGCTGGCAACGAAATTTAAGTGGAAGATAATTCCAAATGAGAGGCATAGAAATGAGACAGGAACGCATGCCAAAGTTTGTCCAATGACTAGGAATGTATAGCAGGAACTGATTGTTTAAGCGAAGTGCTCTGGATGACAAATATTCAGCACCGTGTAATTTTAGGTGAAGATACGGAGGGGATGATAGAGTAAACACAAAGTGAGAACGGCAGAGTAATATAAAATTCGATTCTGTACATTGAACCAATGAAGGTTAATAAGTTCATTGGAGATAGGGTTAAAACGCCGGCGTCGAAGAAGTCTAAGGGCTGCAGTGCGAAGAAAGCGATACAGAGATGCAGTAACACAAGATGGAGATTTTGAGAAAATTGAGACCCAATAGTCATGACGAGGTAGCAGGATGGAGGATATTAGAGTATTGAAAAATTAAAAATTTGTGGTTTTTCGAATGATACGAATGTCACGGATAATAGAGGAGCCGGAACGAACCTTTTTAAGTGCAAATGATGAAAACGAGAGAGAGGAGTCTATAATTACTTCGAGAAATATTAGCGAATCCACGCAAGGAAGGCGAGGACCATTGAAAAAGAGAGCAGGATAAGATTGAACCTGCATGCGGCAAGGGTATGTATTAAATTAATATGCACGAAAGCAATGAAAATTGTTTTATTCCAAGAGTTTTTACAAAATTTCGACTCCCTCTCATCATTTTCGAAAAGCTAAAAACAGTTTGTGAAAAATAAGCTATTTTCTTGACATTTTTCTAAGAATAATTGCAGCAACGATCGACAGTTTGTGGAAACCTTTCAGAATTAAGCAATTTTCGGTTTCTTGTTCATAAATTTACTCTACAAGAACGAAGAAAGATTTATTCAAAAAAATTTACACAATATTTCAATACCTCCTGCTATTATCTTGAAGTAGCTACTGTTATCATCTTCACCTGAAGATAATTGCTGGAGCTAGCTGATTGTTGTAATTTTTGAAATAAAATTAATTTCTTTGCTGTAAATTTACAACTATAACAAAAGAAAAATAAATTAATATTTTTATATAATTATCGAATATATTTGATTATATTGTTTAGTGGTTTGCTTTAGCGACGTGAGCGTTTCATGCGAAACTTAATATGTTCAAAGTAGAAAACATTATTTTTGAAGTGTACTTGCTCAACCTTTCTGTTGACGGTATATACTTTTCTAAATATCGTCTCTGTGACATGAATACTCCTCATAAAACTAGTCGTTATATAGTAATAACATTAGTATTCGACTGATTAAAAGGGCTCGTCGTCAAATTACATATTCCTTACAACGCCAATTCATCTGGATAATAATAATCCCGACGCTAACCATTAGAAGAACAAAGACTAATTAACACATGTCTAAATATGTGTATATATGTATCAGGGGATACGGGAAAGGAATGATGGATTTATGTGCAGTTTCAAGAAAGTGCATCGACTGCTTGCTAGCATCAATTCTGTCGAGAAGACATATATTATTGAGAATTAACTAATCATCTAGCTGGTAGTAAATACAAAGAATTTTCCTGTAGAAATAATAATAGCTCCTTAAGTCATGATTCTGTCGGGAATGCTCATTTATCTTCATACTCTTGACATAGACAAATAACCAATTCAATTATCATTGAATTGTTATATGGTAATAACATTAGTATTCGACTGATTAAAAGGGCTCGTCGTCAAATTACATATTCCTTACAACGCCAATTCATCTGGATAATAATAATCCCGACGCTAACCATTAGAAGAACAAAGACTAATTAACACATGTCTAAATATGTGTATATATGTATCAGGGGATACGGGAAAGGAATGATGGATTTATGTGCAGTTTCAAGAAAGTGCATCGACTGCTTGCTAGCATCAATTCTGTTGAGAAGACATATATTATTGAGAATTAACTAATCATCTAGCTGGTAGTAAATACAAAGAATTTTCCTGTAGAAATAATAATAGCTCCTTAAGTCATAATTCTGTCGGGAATGCTCATTTATCTTCATACTCTTGACATAGACATAAATAACCAATTCAATTATCATTGAATTGTTATATAGTAATAACATTAGTATTCGACTGATTAAAAGGGCTCGTCGTCAAATTACATATTCCTTACAACGCCAATTCATCTGGATAATAATAATCCCGACGCTAACCATTAGAAGAACAAAGACTAATTAACACATGTCTAAATATGTGTATATACGTATCAGGGGATACGGGAAAGGAATGATGGATTTATGTGCAGTTTCAAGAAAGTGCATCGACTGCTTGTTAGCATCAATTCTGTCGAGAAGACATATATTATTGAGAATTAACTAATCATCTAGCTGGTAGTAAATACAAAGAATTTTCCTGTAGAAAATTTTCCTCAAGAATTCAAGGACGGTCTTGCTGTGAGATACGGTGTAACCCCTAGAGACTGCCAACGACAAGTTTGTGTATGCGGCGCCTCGGTACAAGTCTCACATATGTTATCTTGCAAAGAGGAGGACAGCCAATCGTGCGGCACAACGCAATTCGCGATCTACTTGCCAAGGAATTAGATGGTGTATGTCACAGTATATAAGTTGAACCTGTGTTGATCGATATTCCGCATAATATTGAGTTTGAACGAAACACTACATGTAGTGATCCGGACGCACGCCTGGACATTGCCTGTATCGGACTCTCAGTGACTCGTTTTGAGCGGACATTTTGGATGTCGTTGTTTTCAATCATTTGGCTTAATCGTATTCTCAATCCAGCGCTGTTGCATCTTTCGTTTTCCATTAGTCCCGTAAAAGATCAAAATATGAGGACCGCGTAATCACAGTGGAGCGTGGAGTTTTTAAGCCCGTTGTCTTCTCGGCGACTGGAGGTGCAGGTTTGGATGCAAATCAATTAATTCGTAGAGTAGCTGCATGGATGGCATTATCGTCAGACCTATCCTACGCGAAATGTACCAGAACGATGAAAAGTCGGTTGGCATTCTGTCTGGTAAAAGCTGCATCACATTGCATCCACGGATATCGGATGATGTCGTGATCAAAAATAAAACATTTTTCACTTTTGATGACATGTAAAAGAAAATAATTCTTGTTGTAAAGAATTACTCATAGAAGTTAATGATTACATGAAACTTAGAATAATAAAAATAAGAGTAGAAATACTATGAGGCCTATGATACAATACAAATCGCGAGGCTTGTGACAAACTCATTTAACAGAATAATATACAGTTGCATTTCCAATAGTATATGTATTTCCAATAATTCCGAGCATTGCTTTTATCCTATCTATAGACCAACAGCAATACGCAACATTTCAGTATTGAAGTACCTCATCAGCTACTGATCAAATACCTACGTTTCACGTTTCCATACTTTTATAAGATACTAGAAAATAAAATTTCATCAGAAGAAATAACTCATTAGCGTGTATTTGGCCCCGCTTTTATGGTGGGTCAAGGAAAAAGGGCCGAAACCTGACAGCATATCAGTTCTTCCTGATAATCAATAATCCTTATGTTGATACATCGTATGTTATTTTTAGTCAATTCATAAAAATTGACTAATATTTGAAATTTTAATTTTAACTTAATATAAATTATATAAAATTTTATAACAATTATTTATTATTTTAATTATTTTTTATTTAATTATTAAATTTTAATTTAACATTATTTTTTATACTTTATAATTATATTAAATACGTAGACTCCGTTAGCTGATTTAAATTATTACATTTTGTAAATTTAATTGAAATCATTTTTGATTTCTAATTAAATCAGCGTTGGTTTTGGTTGAAGGTGCAATCTTCAATTTGGAACATTTTAAGATAATATAATTATGTAATCATTGTTACAATTGAAATTTTTAAAATTTGGAAAGATTATATATTTGATAAAATTAAAAAGAAAATTAAAATAACAAACAATTATAAAATGAAAGTTTAAATTAATAAAGTTATGTATTTAGAACTTACTAAATTAAAGGATAACTATATAATAACAACTATTGATAAAGCTAGTAATAACTTTGTCTTCATATGCAAAAAGCTTTATTATGATATACTAGTGAAAGAGGTTAATTCTAATGATTTAAATATAAACACAACATATGAACGTAGTGAGTTGAGTTTAGAAACAATTATTACAAGTCATTATAGATATAAATGTTATAACGACTAAAATGCCTTTCTAACAAAAATTTAACCCCCAAGTAATTATAAATATATGTGCAAAATTGAATTAATATAGGCCTTAAATATTTTGATAAATCAAAATTATTTAAAGGTAGGGACATCTATATTTAGACAAGTAAAAAGTGTTCCAATGGGAGGTAATAGTAGCCTAATTATAGCTGACTTGTTTTTAAGCTTTATAGAATATGAATTTGTTCATAACTGTGTAAAAACTAAATCTAAATAATATAAATATATGAAATATATGTTTCGATACATTGATGATATATGTGTATTTAATTCTAATAATTTTTATTCAATTAGTGAGCACATTTATCCAGAAAGCCTTATTCTTAACAAAACCAATATTAATGATAAAGAAGGTGTATATCTAGATATGAACATTAAATTAACATTAACTAAAACTACTATTAATTTATATCGTAAAGATGACATTTAAATTTACAAAAAAATATTTTTGCATGATCATAAATGCATACCATTATATATTTAATATAATTCACTAAATAATGAAATTTTAAGAATTGCTATAACATGTCAAGAATCTCTACCACGGTTTAGAAGCGTTCATCACAAGGATGATTATTACAGGACAACCTTCAAGTCTACAGGCGATGGCAAAAGTGATTCGGCATTATAATATATGAATATTATTAGAGCCTGCCCCCGGATTGCAGAGCGATACGGCATTATAGTTGTTACTAATTATTAAACGGGGTAAACGGACATAACTGGGTATTGGAAACCATCACAGTTTATCAGCAATCAAATCCCTAGACCGGTTTCTGCTTTTTGAACTTCATTAGTGGGGTCCAGATTTCAGAGTGTTCGAGAATCCTCTACCATAGTTTAGAAGGGTTCATCACAAGGATGATTATTGAACCCCTACTTCTATAGTCAGACTTTTTTAGTAGTGTTGGTTCGTGTGCAGGTGAACTTGTTGACTTCGCAAGCGTTACCGAACGTGTTACAGTTTGTTATTATACGAACATTTTAGTTGGTTATGTTAGCAGTCTTCTGGCTCAGCTCTATGAACTTAAATTCCAAGTAGCATCGAAACGTTTTGATGTATTTTGTATGACCGAAACATGGTTGCATGCCAACATTTCGGATGATTGTGTAGTCATTCCTAACTATTTTCTAATACAGTCGGATCGCTCTTGTGGTTAGCGTGGAGGGGGTAGCCGCATATGTGCGAAATAGTCTCCTGATATCGAACATTTCTGCTTTTCGGGATGAGATCGGATCGTCATTTGAAGGTCTTGCTTTTACACTGGGAAATGATCAGCGATATCGATTCAGTATCCTTTATTGCTCTCTGTCCTATGAATTAAGATTTAACTCTCTTGATGAGAGTTTATCTCCGTATCCTCTGATTTGGATTTTAGGTGACTTAAACATCCATTACAAGACTGAGAAAGTAGATTTTCACTACTACATCACAGAATTGGGAAAATATTATGTGACTTGCTGTTATTCGAGATGTTGCTAGTTTAGCATATAAAAAACCGACTTGTATGACAGGGACGTCTTCTATACTCGATTTGGTTTTTACTAAGTGTCTGTGAGACGTCTCAAGTGTTCGTTATGACGTACTAATCGAAATAACTGTGCACTCTCTATGCGACTGTCGGTTTTCTACAGGGCTTCTCAAAATTCATATTTAAAAAAACCGTGCTGGGTAGGTATTTATGATAGTCAACTAGTTGCCAACTTCCCAAATGCCATCTGAGATAGTATTCATGTTCACTTCGGCTCGAATGTTTCTGTAGCCTTTGATCTTCTTCTTGAGGAATTGAAGCGTATTTCAGACATATTTGCTTCGCTACGTATGTGCAAGTCAAAGCAAGGCCATCCTCCTTGATCGCCAGATAGCTTCTTGATGCACTTAAATCCCGCAACAAATTGCGGCGCAAGTTTAGGCGTTCTCCTTCTTTCCAAACGTGCCTACATCCACTCTAGGAACTTATGCAATAGGCTAAAATTTCAGAATAACTATCCGTGGAAGAGGTTATTACAAGGGATACACCTTTAAACCCTAGGAGGTTTTGGTCATATGTAATAAATAACAAAACTCTTGTCAGCACAGTTAGCTCAATTCAAACGCCAGCTGAGAATTTAACCGGACCATCTCATATCGCCCAACATTTAGCTAATAGCTTCTCATTGCAAGTTTTAATTACTGACAAAGAGCGTGAATTTAGTTGAAAGTATGTTCCAATTGTACATCGGTGTTGTGTTCGTTCATTCAGAGCTGAAGAGTTGTTGAACGAGGTTATGAAGCTCGATCCGTTTGCATCTCTGGGATCAGATAATATTGTCCCTTTCTCGTCAAAACCTAGCGAACGTACTGTGCAATGGTTTAACTTTGTTTATCATAGCTTGCACACATTTTGGATTCATGATAGTTGGAAATGTGCAATTGTGGAATCCATTCCCAAAAAGCATTCTGCTAGCTTTTGAGCGGTCATTGGCCCATCAGTTTGACCAGTGTATTTTGCAAACTCTTAGAAAGACTAATAGCTAGTAGAATCAGGATCATCTGAACTCTAATTATATATTGGTTGATTCTTAACATGGTTTCAGGATTTGACGTTCACGCCTAACTAATCTCCTACCTGGCGTGAAAAATAGACATATGATTTGAGTGTTAGGTTCCAGGCTCATACAGTCATACTTGACTTTTCGAAAGCCGTTGATAGGGTGTCACATTACGGCTTAGTCTCCTTACTGTATCATTATGAACTCCATATATTTGTGAGTGTGTCAGGCAATTTCTATCGAATAGATCTTTCAGAGTTTATGTAACAGCTGTGCTTTTTGACTCGGAAGATGTTAATTCTGTCGTGTCGCAAGGATCAGTCCTAGCCTCACTGCTCTATATAATCTTTATGAATGATTTGCTACTCCGCTAATCATGTTCTAATCTAGCTTTTGCAGACGATCTAAAGATTTAGTCGATCATTAGAAGTCTTGCTGACTAAGTATCTTTACAAAATGATCTGAACTCTGTCCAATTAGTGCGAATCTACTGGATTACGGTTGAATGCTGAAAAATGTGTCCTTATGCAATTAGGTCGCCCATCTGAAACTCTTAGGTACTATATTAAAGACATTGTCTTAAAGAACGTGTCTCAACATAAACATTTAGGTATTATTGTCCATCGATTCTTGAAGTTGACCACCGATTTCACTCTAGTTTAAGCTCCTCGGGCATTATATGGTATAAAAAGCGTATTCCTAAGGTTAAGCTGTCAAATGGTCAAGAGGTTATTCACCTACCTCGTCGGGCCACACTTGTAATACTGCATTCAGGCTTATTTGCTTGTCAACAAGCGAGAACTATTAGACCTAGAGTTTATTCACAGGCGGGGTTCGATGCTCTGTGTTGGCTTAGGTGGTAGTGATTATCATGTACGTCTGGAATGATGTCGGTACGTGAGAGGTTAATAGCTTTGGAAATGTTTTATCTATGACATATGTCGAATGGTGCTGTGGGCTTTTCCATTAATTTAATCACTAGTTGGGTAGTAGGTTGCAGGTATATGATAGAGTTTTGTATAAATCTCGATTTGACAGATCACCGAAAATATTTAGACAGTCGAGGAAGGGAATTAACATGTGGAATTCGCTGCCCGATTAAGTCGTTGCTGCTCCCAGCTTGATCACGTTTAAATCACGATGCTGCAAATAGATATTTAAACAATGCCTTCATTCAGCAGTAATGCTAAACTATCATATTTTTTGTTTTTATTTGTTTTTGTTTTTTTTTGACTCTGCCTGAATAGCTTTTTGGCTTTGGCATGTATTTGAATAAATAGATACATAAATAATAAATAATTTTGGTGCATGCACGTTATACGGCGGTTTTGAAAATAAACGGCGGTTTTAAAAATTTAAAAAATGTCTAAAAAATAATTTATTATAAAAGCGTTAAAAATGTATTAAAACGTTTTGACCTTTCAATTTTATGTTGCCATATGAATTGAATCAAATATTCTGAATGTTGTTCTTTTGAAATTCCTGGTTTTTCGCGTAGGAATCTTTTTGATAAAGACCACAGACCTTCGATTGTTTGAGTGTGAATACTACTATCTTCTGGATTAACAAAGTATATAGAATGATTTACTGATCTGTGTTCATATTCAACCATATTTTCTAAAGCTTTATGATAAGCTCGCCATTGATCTGTAATAACAATTGTATTTGGAAGGACGTTTTCAAATATAACTTCTCCTAATGTTTCTGCATTTCTATTTTCGACCGGAACTATAAAGGTTTTCTTAGAACGCCGCTCAACTCCTCCTACAAACCATTGTCCATCATTTATACTCCTCTTTTGTATTTTCTTTTGAAAAAAGACTTTCATCAATTTCAACAACTTTTTTCGTTCCGTCACTGTTTAAACCTCCTAATTTTTCGCTTGAGGAAGCAATATGCTCACAAATAATTTCCCTAACTAGGTCCACATATTCTGAGACATTGTTTCGAGAGATTTCAAGCTCTCGTGCAATGTCTAGTAAGGAAATTCCATTTATATATTTATAGAATATAAAGAAGATAGTCCTCATAGGTAAACGAGAGTTTTGAAAAATGCTATTGTAGCGAATAGAATAAGAAAATCTACATGTTCTTTTACATGTCCAATGGTATCCATCAGGTGCTTGTTTTCTTTTCTGATAGCATAAATATGTACCATCATTACATTTTGGACAAAGGAAATTTTTTAACAACTCCTATTTTGCTAAGAAAGGAGTTTTGTGAGGCAGCATTCGAAAAAATACGATTTAAATAACATTCAGTTATCTTAATATCTTTTATTTCCTCGTTTGTGTACAATTTTTCATCATCTACAATTCTCCTCACAGATTCTCTAACCATCTATGGGGGAGGATTAAAAATTTTTAACCTTTTTAACGTGAGGAGAATTGTAGATGATGAAAAATTGTACACAAACGAGGAAATAAAAGATATTAAGATAACTGATATTAAGATAAATACTTTTTTTAACGCTTTTATAATAAATTCTTTTTTAGACATTTTTAAAATTTTCAAAACCGCCGTATAACGTGCATGCACCATAATTTTCGTTCTATAATACAATCTGTAAATGCAAATGCTATTCAATTAGAACATTATCCGAACATTATGATATTTTTGTATGAAAATCAAGATATAAGTTATGTATATGTTATTTTCTGGGAATACGACAATAATTTTGAATGATGAATATAATTGATTATGATTATTTGGTATTTGAAAATAAGGAGTTTAGTGGCAATCAATCTGCTCTCTACGATTTTTTATAAATTTGCTTTGTAAATATTTTCAAACATTTGGTTTTGAAGTGCTATCAATAGTTTATATCTTTGATCTTTAAATATGTTCGACACACTCTGTGTAAGGTATTCACTTTCCCGATGCCTTCGTAAGGCGAACAAACTGTCAGATTTAACATGCGATTGGTTTTACTGAATTTGAATTGTTAATGCAATTAAGATATCGTTAAAATAAAAGCTGAGTTTATATATTTTTGAATAAATGTTTACCACAAGCCAGTGTGAACATTAAACAAAGCGATAAATGAAAAGGTGGAAATTGAAAAATTAGGCTAAAATTAAAAAGTCGATGATATTTTAATAAAGTAAACTGACTGAATAAAGAAACCATTAATGATATGATAAGTGTTTTTCTTCCATAAATTCTCTTAATTGTTTTAGGTCAATTAGTTGTATAGATGATGATGATCAAAGAAGAAAACCGCTGTTATGATATCAATAATCCATTAATGCAAATTTTAATTAAAATATTTTCAGTTTAGTTTTCTATTTCTTCTGACTTGTTTATTATTTTCAGTTTAAATCGATTATTCTCAGTTAGTTGAACCTGCTAAATCGAAATTTTAATTAATTTCAAATTTGTACATAATTATTAATACAGAAGCTGTACTCTTCTCAACATGATAACAATTTTCTCTCTATTATTTACAAAATTAATGTAGACAAGATTAGCTAATTTATTTTTTAAACAAACACAAAACTTCATTCTAAAGCTTAAATTTTGTTATAATAATTAATAAATGATCAATTAAGTAGTAAATCAGCATGAAGACATAAGGTTTATACGAAGGTTGCCTTTTATAGTTTGGGATTAGAGAACAAAAACAAATATTAATCATCGAAAATCACATTAGTGTTTTTCAAAATATTCCCCATAAAGATCTATATACACTTTTGCATGCGTTTGAACCAATTGTCGAAGCACTTTTTCCACTTTGATTGAGGTATCTCCAAAACATGCATTCTGAATGCAGCAACCGCTTCTTCAGGTGTCGAAAAACGTTGACCTCTTAGTTTGTTTTTACGTGCTGGTATAAAAAGAAGTCATTTGGTGAAAGGTCAGGACTATATGGCGGATGACTCATCAAATCGATGTTTTGGGTGCTCAAAAATGCAGTTGTTTGAGCCGATGTGTGAGATTTCGCATTGTCGTGGTGTAGAGTGATCCGTCTTCGACGGTTGGTTTTCCTGATTTTTTGGAGGACAACTGGCAAACAGATTGTTGTGTACCACTCAGAATTGACTGCTCTGCGTTGTTCTAGTGGTACGGTTGCGACATGTCCAGTTTTTCCGATAAAAACATGCGACCATTTGCTTGGAAGTGCTTCGTGCGCGAACAACCTTTGTTGGATTTGGCTCATCTTAAAAAGCCATACAATCGACTGCTGTTTACTTTCGGACTTATACGCGTAAATCCACGATTCATCATATGTCACGATGTCATAGACGTGTTTTGAAGAATCGCGATCGTATTTTTCGAGCATTTCTTTCGACCAATCGTCACGAGCCTTTTTTGAGCGATTGACAAATTGTGTGGGATCCAACGCGAACAATTTTTTTGACAATTAAATGTTTATGCAATATTAAGTGTATGCTGGTCCCACTAATATCTAAGGTTGTCTCTATATCACGATAGGTCACATGACGATCTTACAATATCAGTTCCCGCACAGCATCAATGCTTTTCGGAACAACAACTGATTTTGGACGACCTTCACGAAATTCGCCTTGGAGTAAACTCCGACCACGATTGAATTCACCATACCAGCGATAAACACTGGTCCTTGACGTAGCTTCATCGCCAAAAGTTGAATTATGTTCGTTCATGCACTGCGGCTGAGTTAATCCACGTCGAAAGTTGTAAAAAATAATCGCACGAAAATGTTCACGATTTAATTCCATTCTTGGGGGCAGATGAATATTTTAATTTACTGTAAACAATACAAATAGCGCTCGTATGTCAAAACTTTTTGAGTACGACCTCAAAAACTTCTAACTTTACGATAGATCTGTCAGTTGACAGATTGCAACACCAGGGTTGCCAAATCCCGAAATATAAAAGGCAACCCTCGTATATGTGTTATATGATTTAATAGGATACTACAAATTTCATTTGCATACAAACCAAAATTTCTTAGTCTACATTATATAAAACAAAAATATTCATTCATTTTATTTATCAATAATTCATAACAATTAAGTGATTATTATATCAATTATAATAATTATAATTATATAATATAAGGTGCTTTGCCTTCGATCCGGCATAATGCAGTCCGCGACATCATTTCACACTATCTTAGCCGCATATCTCACGGCGTAGCTTGCGAACCTCAGCTAACCGAGGTTCCTGAAAATATTACTTTCGAACGAACAACAACCCGTGATCCAAGCGCGCGTCTTGACATAGTTTGTTCCGGGCTACACGGTAGTCGATTTGAGCGAACATTTTTTGATGTTAATGTATTTGCTGCACCTGCTCAATCGAACATATCAAGGAAGCCTGAGTCTGTTTTCGAATACAACGAGAGTCGCAAGAAAGCCAAATACAGTGAACGGATTGCGCTAGTTGAACGAGGGTCTTTCATACCTCTTATTTTCTCCACTTCGAGAGGAATGGGCATTGAAGCGGAAAGATTAATCAAAACCACGGCTTCAAAACTGACGCATCGGTCAACGCGTTCTTATCCTGATCTAGCCATAAAGATGAAACGAGACATCAGTTTTGAAATCGCACGATCAGTTTCCGCATGCTTACGCTCGCCACGTTCCAGCTGTTCCAAACCTATTAATCTTATGACAACCCACCACAGCGAGTTTTGCGCTGTGCTCGAAGTCTAATTATGTCTTCTTCACTATGTCTGCGAATGCGCGACGGGAACCTAATTTCTGTAAAATTTACTTTTCTTTTTTAATAAAGTTATTATTCTTAAAAAAAATATATTAATTATAATAATAAAAAATAGCTTAAAAAAAGTTTGAGATAAAATAACATACAAGGACTGTTTCAGAGTACCGCGTTTCAGAGGACTGCGTTTCAGAGGACTGCGTTTCAGAGGACCGCGTTTCAGAGGACTGCGTTTCAGAGGACTGCGTTTCAGAGGACGTAAGGTCGTACACCCAGGGTACCTCCCGGGTTGAGCACTCGCGCGGAAGATTACAACTTACTTTGTGACACAAAGACAATCGAAACTAACAATTGAACGTCGCCTTGTATGCCCAAAGGAATACCGTCTAACCAGAGGCTATGCTGTGGATGTAATGGTCCATCAGCAAAGTGCAAAGGTTGCAAATGTGCGAAGGCAGGAGCTCCTTGCGTTAATTGCCGTGCACCTGAATGTAACAATAGCGTGCATATTGGACCTCAGACAGTGTGTTTAACCTCTGCTGCTGAACCAGTAGGTAGAGTGGCGGATTTGAATCCCCTTACTGATAGTGGCAGTACACGGACAACTGATAATCCAATTGTAGATAACTTGCACGACCCTGTTGATAGGCAGTCTCTTTCACTTCAGGCGATTTATGATGTGGTGATACAATGGAGGCCTAGTGCGATGCGACTCCCAAGATGTGCTGCGTCGAATGAATTCGTTGAAATGCTTGCTAGCCTCTATCAGATTGCAGCCGAAGCTGATAACCATGATATGTTTGCACTTAAAAAGGCCACTATTTTGTCCCGGTGCGTTTTGCAACGTCTTCCATCTAGAAAGGTGTCCGAGATCCGAAAAGCACTGGAGCGCAGAATCAGACTATGGAAAAATGGCAGATTCGTCGATGTTTTCAATGAGGCAAGAATATTACAGCGACGTTGCATGCCTATGCGTTCGAGCCCACGTACTGATGATTGGATAAAGCGCTATGTCAAGTTGGTCACAAGTGGAAAGCTGTCAGCGGCGACTGCCATATTGGAAGAGAACCAACAGTCGAGCATTCTAGATCCTGATTCGATTGTCGATGGTTTGACTGTACGTGAACACCTGCAGAATCTACACCCAACAGCCGCAGATGCTGATGCGTCCGCTTTATTACAACGAGATTTGCCGAATGTTAGAGAGCATCATCCTTCGCTCTTCTCTGTCATAGATGGGGAAGCTATCATCCGAGCGGCCAACAAAACCTCAGGTGGAGCTGGCCCATCAGGGCTGGATGCGATGGCTTGGAGACAACTCTTGAATAGCTTCTCCGTGCATTCCAAGGCTCTAGCGGATGCTTTGGCAAATTTTGCAGTGAGCCTTAGCACTATTCAACTCAGCCCTAGGATGTTAGAGGCGTTTACTGCTTGCCGGTTGATATCAATACCAAAGAATAATGGGAAAATTAGACCGATTGGTGTATCAGAGGTTGTTCGCCGCATTGTCAGTAAAACCATATTGTCCTGCGTCAAAGATGATCTTCAAGACGTAGCCGGGACTGTCCAACTTTGCGCATCCCAGCGAAATGGGATCGATTTTGCGATTCACTCGCTTCGCGATACGTATTCTTCTAACCAGAGCTATGGACTTCTCGCTGTCGACGCTAAGAATGCGTTCAACTCTGTCAATCGAAATGTTATGCTACACAATATCAAACACACTTGCCCTGGGTTAGCACAGTCCTTATCTAACATTTATGCGGGCGACGCAGAACTGGTACTTGGTGGTGGATCTTTAGCATCGTGCGAGGGAGTAACCCAGGGAGATCCCTTAGCCATG
>WNNJ02000674.1:0-16577 GCA_012934845.2 Pomphorhynchus laevis | reverse complement strand
ATAGCCTTCTAAATAAATAATTTATCTTTTTGGTTCTAAAGTAGACTCACGTGATAAGTATCCCAGAGACGAATTACACAGTTCATTGGCAGTTCACGAGTTAGCAAATTGTTCATCCATCGAAATGCGAATTGTAAAAATATTATATTATGGCTTGCCAAATGATTAAAAAGTCTGTCTTAATCAAAACATTTCAGCTAAATCAACGATCATAGCAATAAACAAATCGAAAAATTTAAGAAATCTATCTGAGAAACTTATAATTATATTTATATAATTATAATAAATTAAAATTTCGATGAATACTATCGTTATCATCATGCATATAAACGTATTTCTCTATAGCCCTCAGCTAATTGAGTCTACGTATTTAATATAATTATAAAATAAATAAAACATAATAATGCTAAATCAAAATTTAATAATTAAATAATAAAATAAATAATTGTTTTAAGATTTTTTATAATTAAATCAAGTTAAAATAAAAAATTGAAATTTAAAATAAAGTCATTTTTATGAATTGACTAATAAATAACAGACGTTGTATCAGAATAAGAATTAGAGGTCATCAGGAGGAACTGCTATGCTATCAGGTTTCGGCCCCTAACTCCTCTATCCAACATAGCAGCAGGGCCAAATACATGCTAATGATGTATTTCTCTGATAAAACTATCTAGTATCTTATTCTAATACAAAGTATATTATTTATTATCCATCCATAAAAATTTGCCCAGTTTAAATTTATTCTTTATATTATTGTGTTGATTTATATATTTTACTATTTTCTTTTTAATGATATTTTTATCATCAAAATACGTGTCTATTAAATTATTTAAATGATTTTGAAGAAAGCCAATATCATTACATATTGTTGCAATTCTTAAAATTTCATTATTTAATGTATTATATTTTATATTATATGGTATGCATGAATGCTCATGCAATAAGATGTTTCTTGTGAATTTACGTCATCTTAACGATATAAATTAATAGTAGTTTTAGTTAATGTTAATTTAATGTTCATATCTAGATATACACCTTCTTTATCATTGATATTGGTTTTGTTAAGAATAAGGCTTTCTGGATAAATGTGCTCACTAATTGAATAAAAATTATTAGAATTAAATATTCTCTTTGTGTTATAAATTTTTTCTAATTTTTTGATTGTAAAAAATCTTCGGCTAAGTTTTGGCATACCAAAACTTTGCCGACGAGTATATCTTACCAAACTGAATAATGATAAAATCTGTAAATCCCATATATCAATTTATATCAACATCAATACTAGCTATATCGAAATTTACACCAATTTAGTGAAACAGCTCCATCAAGATAGTTATATACATGATGAAATTTGACAGATTGTGAAGCAAAGTTCCATTTGAAGCTTAACTTTATCGAAGTTAACTTAAGTTATCTAAATAATCACAAAGCTGCTTGTACATATTAAAGATTCATTTGATCTACTCGGTCGATGTTAGACTAACCTTTTAACAAAGTTGTATTTGTATTAACAGTTCCTAAGGTTCCTGATTTATTGCAACAATTAACGATTAAAATACTATACAAGTATTTTAGCGACTCTCCCATCCGAATTCATATCGCGACATTTCACTATATAATCAAATTAATTAGTTTATTTTTAATACTTAATTCTTTCAAATTTCAAAGCCTTATTTTCACGTAAACTTTTCATAAATTTCAATCAACTCCTACTTCCTGAAACATGGTTATCGACATCGACCTTCAACAATTACTGCTTCAACTGATACTCTACACACTTTTTTCACAATGATATCTTCTAGTTGTTGCACGTTCGCAGTTTTCGTCGACTTATTCTAAGCTTTTCACGATATTAACCATCAATTTTTACTTGAGAAGGATGTCACAATAAGATATATCCGGTCCATTCCTCGACACATTGCATGGTGCGTTATTATCGAATAAAGTGACATTTTCGATGGTTTAACATTCTTCGCTCCAATCTATCAAAACAAAGTAATTCTACAAAGTAATCCACCAAATCTCGTCACCGTTGATCTCACTCACAACACCACACACCTCCTCACATACCTACAATCCTACGTCGCCCTTGGAGAAATCTTGATATCTCCCTTCTCCGCTCTGCCTTACTCAAATCGTCTATATCATTACCCAAGGTAACATATTCATCTCCTCACGATCTCGCCTATCTTTTCGACTCTGAACTCACATTCATTCTCGATCTTCTCTTGCCTTTCAAGCCTCCTCCACACCGTCGCTTGCACCGTGCCCCATGGTTTGACATCCAATGTCTACTCTCAAAGCGTCGACTCCGCCATGCTTTTCGAGTTTATCATCGCTCTCTCAGACGTGATTTTCGCTCGATCACTCCGTCTTTCCGTGATTCATATCTTGCTCTTCGCCGGTCTCATCTCAACCTACTACGTACCAAATGCAACTCCTTCTGGCAGCATAAAATCATCACTTTATTCAACTCTAAGACTCTCTGGCATACTTTTAACTCAATCCTTGCTCGCTTCGCATCGCCGTGCAACATCAATGCCAATGATTATTCGTCATTTCTCCTTACCAAAGTATCCACGTTGCTCTCTCAAGCTCCGGTCTTCATCCTATCCCACTCTGCCCCGCCTAGCCTCATCCTCCCGGGCCTCTTTCATATTCTTCCTGTCTCACCTTCCAAAGTCTCATCTGTTCTCATGTCCTTGCCTAACAAAACCTCACCTGCTGATCCCCCGCCTACCCACATATTAAAATCCATATGCTCATCGATATCCCCATTTCTCACAACCTTGTTTAACTCGTCCATCCGCAGTAGTATCTTCCCTTCACACTGACAATCCGCAATCGTTCGTCTCCTCCTTAAAAAACAATCGCTCGACCCCTCAATTCCTTCTAGCTATCGCCCCATTTCACTACTCCTTACTCTTTCTAAGCTCTTAGAACGCCTCATCTTAATACAGATCAGCGCTTATCTCTCATCATCCAATCTGTACCCTGCTTTATAATCCGCTTTCCACTTTAATCACTACACAGAAATCGCCTGCGTAAAAGTTTACAACGACTTAATTATTTCTCGAGACAAGGCTCTATATAGTGTTCTCATCTCCCTCGACCTATCATCCGCCTTCGACATTGTCGACCACTCCGTTCTCCTTTCTCGCCTTCGTTATGATTGCGGTTTTTATTCCTCCTCCGTAGCATGGTTTGCCTCATATCTATCTGACCGTTCTTTCGCGTATGTTCTAATTCATCATCCTGCCCTCCCATCCCTATTTTTGCGAGGTCCCACAAGTTTCAGTACTAGTTCCTCTGCTTGGCGATCTCTCTCCGTTTATCAAACCTTTTTCCTTAAACGTCATCCAATACGCCGATGACATCCTCATCTATGCTCATGCACCCGCACATCGCATACACGATATCGGCATTTCTGCCTCTAACTGTATTTATTCTATCTACAAACGTCTCTCCAATCTCTATCTCGTTTTTAACCCCGACAATTCCAAACAAAATGTGGATTCTCCCCCCGTAAACCAAACATATCTCCTCACACTGTATATTTTGCCTCATCGATTATCTCCAAGTACACAATCTCGCTTTCTTAGGCTTCCCATTCGATGATCACCTTTCCCTTAAACTCTTCGTCCGTGACAAGGTCCGCTCATCTAACTTAATTCTCCGTGACATCCGCCGTATCCGCCCCCTTATCGACTTCCGTTCTTGTATGTCTCTTCTTTCATTGCTTCTTTTCCCTTAAATCGATTACTGCCTTTGCCTTTTCGTCAATTCTATAAAATCTATCATCCTATCCTACAACGAATAATCAACTCCGCCGTTCGAGTGATCTTTCGTCTCCGTCGCTTCGACCACACATCCACATATCTTACCCAACTCTCCTGGCCCACCATCCACATCCGAATCAAACTCCGATTTCTTCTCGTAACTTTTCGTATCATCGCTGTCGACTCCCCATCGTTCATCAACCTTCCTTTCTTAGACGATACTCGCCCCACCTCGCTATCGCTTCGTTCCTGTCATACCCTCTTACTCCACGTTCCTAATTACTCCAACAACTACGGTCTCCGATCCTTCCTCGTCGCCGCCTCACTCGCCTGGAATCAACTACCTCTCGATGTCCGTCGCGCTCCTTCCTTTATCACATTCAAACACCTTCTCCGTTCACACCTTCTCGACACATGATTTATATTTTTGTTTTGTTGTGGTCATGTAAGCTTGCGCTGGCACACACTTGCCACGTTTAAATAAATCTTTTTTTAAATCTGTTCCTATTTTCAATCTTTGCTGTACATCTACCTGCTTGTATGTAATTAAAATCTATCCACTCAAAAATCCTTATTTTCTTTGAAAACATGTTAATACTTTCTTGCTCTATTCTAATCGAGTAAACCCTACATGATCGACTATATTTATACTATATCCAAAACAGCCTCATTGTAAAGGGGGTCAAAACAGCCTCATCTACTCCCATCGAAGAAATTAAATTAAGTAAATTCAATTAAATAAATGAAATTAATTAAAAATAATCTAGAAAATCTTATAATCAAAATTAACTGTGGGCGTTACTTCACATATTTGCTATTGTATCATTGGTTAAATGTTTCCCCACTTTAATTTTTTAATTTTAAGGCAGAAGGTCAGACGTTTCCGGAGCTTCATCTTTATGTATGTATCGCTTTACTCCTATCCTTTAGGAATACTTTATTACGACAAGATGATTTCCAGGTATATTTAATATATATTCTTGGTCAGTTTTATTTCTGTAATTTTTAGTAAAAATTTTAAATTTTATTAGTTTCACTAATTAAAATATAAAATAACTTATTAAGATGGGGATAATAGCTCTGGATAATACGAACTATATAACTATTTTTAATAAATGCAATTTAATTAATAACGTATTTAATAAATATTAAAAAACGCATTTCTGCTATTCAATATAATTTAACTTCATTATTCATAATATAACTTCTTTATTTAACTTATTCGTATTTAACTTCTTTATTCCTTAAGTAATTCTATTTAGATAAAAATATACACTATCATTGGACTTCTTGGAAAGTCATACATCTGTTATCATCAATATTATGATTCATATTTTTTCAATATTATATATTAATATTCAAAAATAATATTATTTATATATAATTTATCCATGATAGTCTAACACTCTAACCTTAGCAGTATAAGCATTGGGAATAATGACGTTAAATTATGCTCAATAATATAAACGAGTTTATTCAAGAAATTGTATTTATTAAAAATATTTATTCTGCTCGTAGAATACATCATGCCTTTTATATTCAATAATAAATTATACAGGTAATTAATATTATAGATATCTAATCGATATTAATAGATAATACATAATAGATAATAATTGACTGTGAACCATCCCTGAGAATATAAAAACTGAATTTATTGTTTTGATATTTCGACTTACCATTCCTTTTAAGTTGTAATCAGTTTAGAATCAGAACTTTTAACTGCGAATCAATCTTTTCAGTTAAAAGTTCTTATAATAAACTGATTACAATTGAAAAGGACTTCTAGGTACAGTCGAAAAATCAAAATATTAAATTCAGTCTCTTTTATTCTCTGGGATGGTTCGCAGTCAGTTAGTTACATTTGACCAGATAGCAAATTTTCAAGGCAATAATAAAATTGCTTTATTTAAAGTAATTTTACAAGGCTTTGAAACCTATCTAGCAAGAGTGCATAATTATAAGAAAATTGACATCCATCAGTTTGGGTTTAACTTAAATTTTAAGTTAAATTTTACAATTTAAATCTTTATGACTTCATTCTTCGCGTTACTTTATATAGATTTATTAATTATTTTAAGTTGCTCATGCAGTCAGGTCGCTTACAAGTCCACTGAAATAAACAAAAAAATTAAAAAATGACGTGACTGAAGTCCATAGAACGTAGCCGACGTTGGAACGATGAAAAATTCAAATATAATTGCTAGCTAAGTTGCATGGCATTTTAAGTTGCAGGGCATTTTCTATGCCTCTCATTCCAAATGAGAGGCATAGAAATGAGACAGGAACGCATGACAAAGTTCGTTCTATGACGAGAAATGTGTCGTACAAACTAATTGTTTGAGCGAAGTGCACTGGATGACGAAAGCACTGTGCACTTCTATGTAAATATACGGAAGGGAAGATAAAATAAACGAAAAACGTGAACGGCAGAGTAATATAAAACTTGATTCTATACATTGAGCCAATGAAGGTTGATAAGTTCATTAGAGATGGGATCAAAACGCCGGCGTCGAAGAAGTATACGGGCTGCAGTGTGCAGAAGACGATACAGGGGGCGGTAACATAAGATGGGAAGTTTGAGAAAAGTGAGATGCAATAGTCAAGACGAGGTAGCAAAAGTAAGGACATTAGAGTGTTGGGAATGGAAAATGGTGGTTTTTTGATTTCGACAAATGTCACGAAGCATAGGATAACAGAAACGAACCTTTTTTAATGCAAATAATGAGAACGAGAAAGATGAGTATTTTTTACTCCGACAAATGCTAGCGAATTCACGCAAGGAAGACGACGGTAATTGAAAAAAGATCAGGATAAGATTGAATCTGCATTCGGGAAGGGTGGATCCAAAGAACACAAGATTTCGACAATCAAGATTTTTTAGCACAATATATGAAAGGTGGTGAGACAGGAATTCCAGGCACGATGAAACCGAGGCGAGGAGAGTAGTTATGGATGAATTGAGTTCGGACGAATACATAATGGTCTTCTGCATATTGCATGACATAACATTTGAATACTAAACAAAGTGGACCGAGATCTCTAATGAGAAGGGAGAACAAGATAGGGTTGAGTACAGAACCGTTAGGTACAGCACGATGTATAGCGAACGATGAACAAACTGCGTTTGCCGAATGATAGAGTGGCGGCGCGGCCAGTAAGATATGGCAACAACCATTTAAGAGTATAAGTGGATAAGTCATAACGATGTCGAAGGAGGTGGAGGAGGATAGAGTTATCTACAATGGCAAAAGCCGGCGACCAATCAAGCTTAATGACCAGGGAAGTTCACAGTTGATTTTGAGGCAAGAGTAGATCACCGATTGCCTTGTGGCAAGTAGTTTCAGTGGATCTAGTTTTACAGTATGCAACTTGAAATTGAGGAAGAAGGTTTAACGAATTTATGTTGGGCATGACTTCGCTCAAAATGAGTCTTTCAAAGAGTTTCGAAATAGTGGGTAGTGAGATGGAACCGTAAGACGATGGAAGATTAGGGTCAAGAGATTTGGATATTAGCAGTGAACGGGTAGTAGCAGCCTTCGATGTAGCGAGAAAGATCTTTAGTCATATATACGAGTTAAATAGTTTACAGCAGAAAGATTAATTTCATAAGAAGAAAGATTAATTTTATAAGTAGACATAGACAACAGGTGGAAAAGTTTAGGAATGCTTGATGTGATAATGACTAAAGATTAACCAAGAGGTGGAAAAGTAAGACACATTGTCAATTTTAAATCTGAGATAACTAACGAAGATTGAAGGATCGGTTGAGCAAACGGGCAAAGAAGGCGCACGCGGGAGTAGTCGGTTTAATACCTTCCGGCGCTACCGATCATTAGTCGAGATGATAGTTGATTATTCTAAAAGAGTGTCGCTTTAGCCTAAAGAAGCGAACGATAATGACGGTGTTTGTTGATCAATTGACCAGAAGGAAGTCAGGACAGGCAAGTGGGTAGTGTAGAAGAAACTAGTTCAGAAAAGAAAACTGCAAGCGACAAAGAAGACCATGGGCGAAAAGTGACCACCCTAAGAGATTTGTAGACCTGGTCTAGATTAATTCTAATTGATATCATGTAGTGGTCATATATTCCTAAGTTACTGACAATGCAAGAGTTACGATGCTGGAAGGATTTGGAGATACAAACATATTCTAGAAGTCCGCCCAATTAATGAGTAGGTTCAGAAGAAATGATTGAATACTCGTATGTGTGAAATATGTATGCCAATTTACGGAGATTTGTAATCAATCACAATCAATCACTAATTATAAAAGTTTGAATAATTAGTGAGGAAATATACGATAAAGGGTTTGAGAGTTTTTTAAAGAATATGGAGGATGGTAGAACGAATCCTGGGAGGTAAATCAAAGATAACTGGAAAGAGAGCGATTTAAGTGAGATGACAGAACAAAGCAGTTCGAAGGTGGTGAGGAGCTAATAGCGTTAACAGTGGAAGAAGACTTGGCCAAAATGATTAGTCCACTGTGACGAACTAAAGGCTCGTGGCTGGAGTTACGAAGAGGTCGAGGAAGGTGAGTGACAGTGTAACCATTAATACGTAGACGAAAATGGCAAGATCATCATCAATTCGATGGCAGGTTTTAGTAAAGCAGAGGATATAGAGAATGGATTAGTGAAGTGCGTGGATAATCATGTCGACCTTTGAGTGCAATGATTGACAAATGAGAAGACTCAGGCAAATGATCGATGATCTGGTTAAGATAGCAGTGGCAGCATTGATGATGGATGACCCTGTTGGCTCAGCAGTGAAGAATGTGTGGGATGCATCAGTGTTAGGAAGTGACACATTATGGACGCTTTTAGTTGCTCGTTGCTATAGGGAAGGTGCATGAGCAGGAACCATTTATATAGCGGTGCGCTCGTTTTAAAAGCGAGACTTGAGGCGTACTCAATATCTATGAGGCTGTGTCGTGTCTATGAATGATACTTTGTCTCAACAGAGACGCTAGAAGCGCCCTTCTTTATCTCTATAATCGCTACATTGGGTATGACAGAAAGATGATGCTTTCGTAGTATTTCTCTGAATTAAGTAAATCGAATATTCTTTACATTCCTCCTTAGACCTATCAGGTAATAGGAATCACAGGAGGAAATCTAGCCCATAAGCATGTAAGCATTCTCTATTGCATAAGCGGCGTGCTCATCACTCATTGTAATAAAAGCCATCTTGGTATGTCAGTCCGTTTTCCAGGAAGTCTTATAATGGAACGGGTTTAACATAGGAGATGGCAAGCTTTGCCAGGAGCTTTGGTACCATCTCAGCATCGTTACTTCATACTAGTCCACGAACTATTATCCTTGGCGCTCCGATACTCGCTATTCTCATTTCAGATGCCACGAACGTAGTAGTTGTGATGTCCGATTCCTTCAAAGCAGTGGTAATTGTATAGCAGAAGTTTCGTTGCATTAATAGTATTAAAGAATTTTTGACTACTGCCACATATGATGGTTGCTGAATCTTTGTTATGACAGTTCTTCACATAACAATGTGTGCAGCGCTTATAGGCTTTTGCACATGTCTAAGTTCTGCATGGAGCAGCAGAGCTGTCATAACAACAGAGTGTTGTCATAGTAGTACACCTCACCTTGTCCACAACAGCTGATAGATATTGTTTAACTCGATTGAACGAAATTTATTTGAAAGTTTAACTTTATTGAATTTTATTTATAGAATAAATTTAATATTGTTAAACTAACTCGATTGATTTAACAAGAATTAAGAAATAATTAAATTAAAATTTATTTGAAATTGTTTAACTTTATTGAATTTTATTTATCTAAGATTTTTATAAATTTAACAGACGTTGTATCAGATTAATATTGGGTGTATATTATACAAATACATGCTAATGATGTATTTCCTCTGAAATAACTATCTAGTATCTTATTCTAATACAAAGTATATTATTTATTATCCATCCATAAAAATTTGCCACTTTAGAGTTTAAATTTATTCTTTATATTATTGTGTTGATTTATATATTTTACTATTTTCTGTTTGATGTTATTTTTATAGTAATCTAGTTTAAAATATGTATCTGTTAAATTATTTAAATGATTTTGAAGAAAACCAATATCGCTACATATTGTAAAAAGGAATAGACTCATCAGGAAGCTTAAAAACAAGTCAGCTATAATTGGGCTACTATTACCACCTATTGGAACACCTTTTACTTGTCTAAATATAGATGTCCCTACTTTTAAATAATTTTGATTTGCCAAAATATTTAAGGATTCTATTAATTCAATTTTATCCATATATTTATATTTACTTGATGGTTTAATTTTTGTTAGATAGGTGTTATAGTTATTATAGCATATATCGTATTCGACTATCGATCTTATCGTATATCGTACTATCGTATATTATATTATAAACCTATAATATAATATGATATATTATATTTTAGACCTATATTATATTATAGATCGTTTTCAGTTTTTATTGTTAAAATTATTGCCAATTCCCAATCATTGCTTCCGTTAATTAAATTTCGGATATCTAAATAAAGTATTAAAATCAAATTTCGACTCCAAAGTGTTATAATTTTTTAGAGTTTGATGATATTCTTGCAATCTCTACCCACAAAGAATTGGCAAAATCAGGATATTACAATGTTAACTGCCAAAGCATATCATCTAAAAAGTTTATTTTTTGGAAGTCCGAATCATCTTAAATAGTTATATCAAGTGTAAATCACATTTTGAGTGTTTTATTTTTGACACTTACTAAGATTGTTTGATTGTGATTTAGTTGAAAGCTTTGAAAACTATCAAGCTAGAGTGTATAATTACAAGAAAATTGGCATCTATCAGTTTGGGTTTGAAAGTTTGGATTTGAAAACATTAATAACTAAAATTTTAAGTTGTTACAATTGAAATTTTGATGACTTCATTCTTCGCATTACTTTAATCCCATGTATACGCTAACAGCAGTACATTTCAGTATTGTTGAACCTCATCAGCTACTGATCAAATACCTACATTTCACAATTCGGTCTTTTTATAAATTAACAGAAAAATAATAATAAGTTCAAATTTTTTAGTTGGATTTGAGGGCTTATACTCGCATGTACAGATCTGAGATGAATATTTAATTTATTAATTGATGTTTGGGTTGAAGATAAGATACTAAGATGAAGATATAAAGTCGGTGTCTCAAACTGATGAAGAATTGGTTAAGATTAAAAATTGGAGAAGATATGTTACAATGAAATTTGCAATAACAATAACTGGTAATAATAGCAATAACTGTCGTGCAATAAGTAACAATAACTATCGTGATATACGTGTATGTGATCGTCAGCGAGTAGTGATCCTTTCGAGGTTAGCGATTGAATCATAATTGTAATAAGATAACTGTTTATGCAGTCATAACTGGATTGATTAGTATTACAAAACTTATTAATCTTAAAATAAAAAATTTATATTTGCTGCAAATGTAAAAGAAATTGTTATCATTTAATAAACCATCATTTGGTCGGCTTCATAAATTATCCCCGTGTGAATTCTTTAATCCTAGATGCAGCACTGTACACTACAATCAGCGTAGGTGGACCTCATCAGCAGTGAGCCTACGCCTACCTTTCGTGTTTCGGTCCTTTAACACGAAAGGTAGGCGTAGGCTCACTGCTGATGAGGTCCACCTACGCTGATTGTAGTGTACAGTGCTGCATCTAGGATTAAAGACTTCACACGAGGATAATTTATGAAGCCGACCAAATGATGATACTCGCTCGTGTATGCAATTATTCATTCTATTTAATAAACCATTTATTTAATAAAAATGAAATAATTCACATTTGTTTGTGGCCTCTTTGCACACTTGCAACTGTGAATATATGTCAACAACAAATAGGGAAAACTATTGAACTGATCGAGTCGCTTTGTAAAACTTTTTGTAATGCATGATTGTATCGGAGACGGATAGGCAATCAATATCTCTCACTTTGTTATGTGATATAGCTTTTAGAGGTAACCTATATAAATATAGCGTTTATATTTAAATAAAATTACTCGATTAAAATTGTATTATATTTCTGCAAGTATGTGTAGAAATAAATGCCGCTTGAACTTACCTTATTTGAACAATCGCGATTTGCTTTAAAATCGTTATGATAATTATATCATATCCATTATATAGAACTTTGATAATAATATGTTCAAATTGTCGAGATTATTTTATGTTTTTATTGGTTCAATTGTCAAGTGAGTTATATAATTTTATAGTATTATAATATAAAATTTTATATCATTTTAAATAATATGCTATTTATATAAGATAATACACTTAACGTTCTTAATTAATTATTTATAATTATTAATTCTGAAATAATTTAATAATTTAAATAATTAAAATTAATTATATATTATTTAATACTGATTAATTATTTATTTATAAGATAAATAAGATATTTTCAAGATACGTAGACTCGGTTATCTGATCTTATTCATTAACCTTATATTCTGAATGCTTGTACCAATGGTTTGATGGTTATGAATCAGATCAGCTAACAAAGTCTACGCATTTTAAATTATTTATAAGTTAAAAAAATATTTCTAAATAAAATTTTAATAATTTAATCAAAAATTAATAATTGCTATATAAAAAAAAGATTTATTTTGACGTGGCAAATGCGTGCCAGCGCACGCTTACATGACCACAACAAAACAAAACTGTGAATCAGGTGTCGAGAAGGTGTGAACGGAGGAGGTGTTTGAATGTGATAAAGGAGGGGGCGCGGCGGACGTCGAGAGGGAGTTGATTCCATGCGAGTGAGGCGGTAACGAGGAAGGATCGGAGACCGTAGTTGTTGGAGTAATTAGGAACGTGGAGTAAGAGGGTATGACAGAAACGAAGCGATAGCAAGGTGGGGCGAGTATCGTCTAAGAATTGAAAGTTGATGAACGATGGGGAGCCGACAGCGATGAGACGAAAAGTAACGAGAAGAAGGCGGAGTTTGATGCGGATGTGGATGGTGGGCCAGGAGAGTTGGGCAAGATATGTGGATGTGTGGTCGAAGCGATGGAGACGAAAGAGCACTCGAACGGTGGTGTTTATTATTCGTTGTAGAGGTAGGATGATGGATTTTATAGAATTGACGAAAAGGCAAAGGCAGTAATCGATTTTAGGGAAAAGAAGCGATGAAAGAAGAGACATACATGAATGGAAGTCAATAAAGCGGCGGATACGGCGGATGTCACGGAGAATTAAGTTAGATGAGCGGACCTTGTCACGGACGAAGGGTTTAAGGGAAAGGTGATCATCGAAATGGAAGCCTAAGAAAGTGAGATTGTGGACTATGGGGATGATCGATGAGGCCAAAGATACAGTGAGAGGAGATATGTTTGGTTTACGGGGGAGTATCCACATTTTTTTGGACATGTCGGGGTTTAGAACGAGATGGAGATTGGAGAGACGTTTGCAGATAGAAGAAAGACAGTTGGAGGCAGAAATGCCGATATCATGTATGCGATGTACGGGTGCATGAGCATAGATTAGAATGTCATCGGCGTATTGCATGACCTTAAAGGAGTAAGGTTTGATAAACGGAGATAGATCGCCAAGCAGAAGAGAGAAAAGCAGGGGACCTAGGACTGAACCTTGTGGGACCCCGCAAAAAATAGGGATGGGAGGGGAGGATGATGAATTAGAACAGACGCGAAAGGAACGGTCGGATAGATATGAGGCGAACCATGCTACGGAGGAGGAAGAAAAGCCGTAATCATAACGAAGGCGAGAAAGGAGGACGGAGTGGTCGACAATGTCGAATGCAGAGGAGAGGTCGAGGGAGATGAGAACACTATATAGAGCCTTGTCTCGAGAAATGAGTAAGTCGTTGTACACTTTTATGCATGCGATTTCTGTCGAGTGATTAGAGCGGAAAGCGGATTGGAAAGGATGGTAGAGATTGGATGAGGAGAGATAAGCGTTGATCTGTATTAAGATGAGGCGTTCTAAGAGCTTAAAAGAATGGGGCGATAGCTAGAAGGAAGGGAGGGGTCGAGCTATTGTTTCTTAAGGAGGGGACGAACGATTGCGGATTTCCAGTGTGAAGGGAAGATACGATTGCGGATGGACACGTTAAACAAGGTTGTGAGAAATGGGGATATCGATGAGCATATGGATTTAAGTATGTTGGTAGGCAGGGGATCGGCAGATGAGGTTTTGCTTGGCAAGGACATGAGAACTGAAGAAACTTCGGGAGGTGAGACAGGGAGAAGATGAAAGAGTTCCGGAAGGATGATGCTAGACTGGGCAGAGTGGGATAGGATGGAGACCGGGGTGTGAGATAGCAACGTGGATACTTTAGTCTGGATAAATGACGAATAATCATTGGCATTGATGTTGCACGGCGATGCGAAGCGAGCAAGGATTGAGTTAAAAGTATGCCAGAGAGTCTTAGAATTGAATAAAGTGATGATTTTATGCTGCCAGAAGGAGTTGCATTTGGTACGTAGTAGGTTGAGATGAGACCGGCGAAGAGCAAGATATGAATCACGGAAAGACGGAGTGATCGAGCGAAAATGACGTCTGAGAGAGCGATGCTAGACTCGAAAAGCATGTCGGAGTCGACGCTTTGATAGTAGGCATTGGATGTCAAACCATGGGGCACGGTGCAAGCGACGGTGTGGGTGAGACTTGAAGGGCAAGAGAATATCGAGAGTGGATGTGAGTTCAGAGTCGAAAAGAAAGGCGAGATCGTGAGGAGATGAATATGTTACTGTGGGTAATGATATAGACGATTTGAGTAAGGCAGAGCGGAGAAGGGAGAGGTCAAGATTTCTCCAAGGGCGACGTGGGATTGTATGTGTGTGAGGAGGGGTGTGGTTGTGAGTGAGATCAAGGGTGATAAGAAAGTGATCGGATAGACCAGGATCAGAGATGGACAGTGAGGTGTAGGCAGCAAAATGATCGGGGACAGCGATGATGTCGAGTGCCCCACCAAGTATATGTGTGGGGGCAGTGGAGATTAGTTTGTAATTGTAGTTGGATAGAATGTTGATGAACCGGATGGAATCCGTGGAAGAGGGGCGGTCTAGGCGGATATTGAAGTCGCCTAGAACGAGTGAAGGGATTGAGGACAAAGAACAATGAGAAAGGAGGTCAGCGAGTTCGGTAAAAAATAAGGCTGTAGGAGCTGATGAATCAGGACGGTATACAATGGCGAGATCTAGAGTGATCGGATTAGAATAACGACAAGTGAGCAATTCAAAAGAGCAAGGACTGAAAGGGGGATTGATTTTGCGAAGAGACGCGGGGTGACGCGTGAATGCGACGATGTCGCCACGACATCGTCATTGTTGTTTTATATGATTGTTATATAAGATTTTATATAATTTTCATCAAGTTAAAATAAAAAAATTGAAATTTAAAATAAAAATCAAATTTTATGAATTGAATAATAAACAACAGACGATGTACAAAAACGATGTATAAGAATAATGATTAAAGGTCATCATGAAGAATTGCTATGCTATCTGGTTTCGGCCGTTATTCCTCAACTCAACATTGCAGCGGGGCCAAATGCATGCTAGTGACGTATTTCCTCGGTGAAAATATATGTTTTTTTAGCTTTATAATAATTAAATAATAAATAATAATTCATATCAAGTTAAAATTTTAAATTTAATTTAAGATAAAAGTCAAGTAATAAGTTAAATAATAAATAATATAAGATTTTTATAATTTATATCAAGTTAAATTGAAAATTGAAATTTAAAATAAGTCAATTTAAATGGATTAGCTAATAAATAATATATGATTTATAAATAAATAAAAAATAAATAAATAAAATAAATAAATAAAAATAATAATGCTAAATCAATAAGTCAAAATTTAATAATTATTTAATAAATAACAAATAATTGTTAGATAAGATTTTATAAAATTTATATAAAGTTAAAAAATAATGCTAAATCAAAATTTATTAATAAATAATTATAAAAATAAATAATTTTTGTGTAGGATTTTATATCAAGTTAAAATAAAATATTAGATTTTTATAAAATCTGTTTATAAATAAAATGCATCTATTATAGGATACAAATGACGTATTTCCTCTAATGAAATTTTATTTTTAAATGTATTCTAAAATAATAAATAATTTTTATAAGATTCTATAGGATTCGACGATAAAAGAGAGCAATTAATGGAAAGCACTGACGTTGATGCATTAGAAGAACTTCTTGAAGACCTTTAAATATATTATGCTTTAATATATAAGATCTATATGCCAAATTAATGTAATTATTAATGTGATAATTAATAAATAACAGATGATCAGATCAGCCAACTCAATATAAGTATTTTATTAAAAATAATTCTAAATAAAATTCAAATAATTAAATAATAAATACTAAATAATTATACATAAATAATTGTTATGTAAGATTTTATATAATTTATATCAAGTTAAAATAGAATCTTGAAATTTAAAATAAAAATCAATTTTAATGAATTGAATAATAAATAACAGACGATTTATCAGAATAAGGATTAAAGGCCACCAGGAAGAACTGCTATGTTATCAGGTTTCATACCCTAGTCTCGATCTAGCATAGCAGCGAGGTCAAATACGCCACTGAACAATTAATGATATGCAAGTAACTAAGGACACATAAACCTTTGCATTTCTCACGTTATCTAAAACCCTAATCATCTAATTTTTAGGCGCGTATATGGAGAAATGTGAAACAAAAAATATCTACAATGTAGAAGGAAGATCCAATATTTTAGAATATCTTGTTAAATATTAAATATATTTCTTTTTTT
>WNNJ02000673.1:0-14223 GCA_012934845.2 Pomphorhynchus laevis | reverse complement strand
TGATGTACGCTTCATCGGTGTTAAGATGTAAATCTGTTATATATCGATCTAATTTGTTGATTACAATTATGAGTTGTAACTTTTCTTTTATAGACTGATCGATCATAGAAATTGTCTAAATTGGGAACAATAACAAATAAATAAATATTTTGTGTGCAACGTGTAAGGAAAAAACAACACACCTAAAATAAAATAATGATAAAACAATTGAAATCAACATCTAAAATATGCTCAAAATATCTCAATTAGCTGTCGACAGAAAATAGAGCTTTAATTTAATTCATAACTCAGATATTTATTAAATGTTCTGATTTTACGATTGCATTAAAAGAAAAGAATAATGAACTTATTTATAACAATAAAGCTTTTGAAGGAAACTTTATTTTTTTCCAACTATTATGTAAAACCTGTGATGAAAGAAAGTGGAAGATCCGATCAGCTATATAAGTCCATGTATTTTATATTATAAAAATTATAATATATTATAATTTATATTATATAAATATGCCAAATAATCGAAACCCTTAATGCTACAATTGCATCTAGAATTAACGAGACCAGTATTGATGAAAGTGTAAGTATAAAAAGAAGCCAGTACTAAACAGTACTAAGTTTAGTACTGTTACCAGCACTAAACTTATTAAATTTAAGAAACTTTATTCCTAATTTTAAACTGTTTTAACATTTCGATTAGGTATATTATTTGAATAATAATAATAATAATATTTATAAAGTATATCATATCGCGAAATTGCGCGTTCTTTGATAATTTGGTTACATCATTATACGTTGTTTGCTTACTATCTAACCATACATAGTTTGAATAATTGTTGAATGGTTGATTGATTGTGAACTTGACTTCCACATAATTTTATCGTTCATGCGCTCTAATTAAAACATGATTGAATCTATTTACTAGAAGGGTAAGTCAACTTGAAGCATGTGTTCTCGATTTGATTTTTGAGATAAGCATGTTTTTAATCTTACGCTTTAATTGTTTTAATGTTTAATAATTATTGGAGCTGGATCAAAGATAAGAATAAATTATTTTTGATATTTCGCTAACTTCTTCTGTTAGCATTTTCAGAAAATTACCTTAAATTTCCGGTAATTACCTTAATTTTCCGGTAATTACATTAATTACCTGTAATTTTCTGAAGATGCTAACAGAAGAAGTTAGCGAAATTTCAAAAATAATTTATTCTTTTCTTTGATAAAGCTCCAATATTTATTTATAAATAATGGATCAGTATCAACTATTTAAAAAAGTTTTTTTAATGTGTTGAACGCTCACTCTTGTTTTTCATCTTCAATTAAATTTTTTTCCGGTGTTCGTCTACAAATGCAGAGGTTATAATGTTGTATTTGTTGGCAGTCGTCATATTTGCAATTACTGGTGGAAAGTAGTTTGCCGATGATAGTTAACCTTAAGATCTGCTCATTATTTTTGAAATACTTAATGAATTTATTATTACTCATAAGAATAAGCTAATAAAAACATCGTACTCTTCTTTTTGTCATATAAACGCATTAATTTTCAATTGGTGCATAAGTACCTACCGTGCAATTTTTATAAACTTTGTCGTCGTTGCTGAAACATAGAGGAGGCTGATTATGTACGCATAGTTGTTACAGTATGGATATTTTTGAATGTTGCAGAATTACTGCCAGAATTTTAATATTTAAAATATCAAAATATTAATTTGATATTAATTTTTTAAATAAAATGTTTTTAATTTAAATTAACAATTATATTAAAAAATTCAGTAATATTATAATTTCTAATATTTTAAATATTATTTCACTACTTACACATATATACATCATAGATTATAAAGGTCAAATGCAAGGTGGCCTTTAAAGCCCTTTTCATTTTTACAGTCACCACATTTCATTTTTATATGAAAATGAAATATTATTTTATAATGTTTTTATCTTTTTATTATGGAAAACATTTTAAGCTTACCTCTAAAAATGTATATAGATCAAGAAGATATAAATTATAGCGGAAATAATAGTAGCACTGAAGATAGAGGAGAGATAAATGATAATGTAACAGAAGACATTCATAAAAAGCCAGTCTGCTAATAACAAATAATTTAATTGAATGTCTTTTGAGATTATTACAAAGTCATGTCTCGTTAATAGTAATGTCTACCATACTTAATTTGTCTTATAGAACAACTAAAATATTATATAAGAGATATCTGGATGGGGAGTTTCAAGATTTATCGAGTTTTAAATCTGCGTCTGAAAAGAAGAGAGCTACGAAGAAACTTTTTTCTCATATATTAAAAGAACATTCGAAACGTTATAAAAAACGTTAAAAAAACGTTAAAAGAAATTCGAAACGTTATAAAAAAAATTCTGGACTTAGCTGGTTTTTCTAACACAAACTAAAATATATCACTTTGAATTCTAAAAAGGATCCCAGCTGGTGATTTTCATTAATGAATATATATATATATATATATATATATATATATATATATATATATATATATATATATATATATATATATATATATATATATATATATATATATTTCCATATTATCAAATTGTTGCACTGCTGCTGGGACCCTCACGGAGTACTCATATGTATTCATAAATATTAATACACCAGCTTTAATAGAGAGATATTAACTTTATTCAAAACGTTTCGCCATATATGGCTTTTTCAATCTAGAATTCAGTCACAAGTAACATTTAGTACAAACAAGAAAAAAAAACGAAAAATTTAAAATGAGAGGGTATCCAATAGTTCTATGTTATACCTGTATGGTTGACATTCAATTTGTATACATGTTCCACATTGATGCCAGGGTAGTTATCTGTCATTAATTGCCCGACCCATTTTTGCTCTATCGCCTTTCTCTTCTTAGTTTCATGTATGTCTTTTTCAATTACTACGTATTCAAATACATCTTTTTTCGTGTGGTGTTGTGTTATGCAATGTCGAACTACCGCATCTTTTTCCGTGCATCCTCTGTTTAGATCGCTACGGCGGTTATTTAAACGAATGTTCATTGTTAGACCACTTTCTCCGATGTATTGAGCATTGCACATTGTACAAGATGCACTGTATACAATACCTTTCGATTTACAACTGGTTGGTTTGGTAAGATTATATTTGAGTTTTGTAGAGTTGCTTACAAAGTACGAGCTCTCTTTCACATTTTCACAGCATTTTGCTCTTTCTCTTTTGCATTTTACACATGATGGTTTTGTGTTTTAATTTTCATTCAAGCCGTACAGTTTTGTGCTCATGATTGCCTTGCCTATGCTACTGCCTGAGAAAACTACTCTTACATTAACTTGTGGGAGGTTAATTTGCCGTCTTATAATATTTATCGTGCTATTAAGATCGCGTTGTAAGGTTCTAAGTCCATTGTGATATGGGACAATTACATTATAGTTGATAGGTACATTTTTAATCTGCAGATTAGTTTCATTTTGTTTTAATTTCGCTTTATGTAATACTCTGTAAATTTCACGTTGGGTATATCCTCTTTTTATCAGATCAAATTTCATTTTCTTTAATCTCTCATTTGCGTCTTGCTTGTTACTGCAAATTCTGAGTATTCTTAAGGCTTCCGCATAAATTATTGACCTTTTTTGATTTGGAGGGTGGTTGCTCCTTGGATGTAGATACACTTTTTTTGATGATGACTTTTGATATATCGTTGAATTTAACTTGCCGTTTTCAAACCATATTGTTGTGTCTAAGAAATTTACAGTGTCTGTAACGTCTAAGGTGAAATGCATTGGTCCATAATTATTCAGTGCTAAGTGGAATTTGTTCAAGGACTCTCTGTCATCTGCCCAGACTGCAAATATGTCATCAATATAGCGGAGCCATATTAACGGAGTTTTGCTATGAAGTGAAAAGAAATTCTGTTCATAGATATTCAAAAATATCACCGCCAATGTTGGCGCGACCGGGGTTCCCATGGCCACGCCTACGTTTTGCTTATACAACTTGTTATTAAACTGGAAAATATTTCCGCTTAGAATAATGTCAAGCGCTTCACAAATGAAAATCTGCTTGTCAATGGAGTAATCAGTACTCTGCAACGCTGTTTTGATGTGTTGAATTGCCATTTTGTGAGGTATTCTAGTATATAAGGATTCCACATCCATTGTAAAGCATATGTGGCTCTTCTTTATATCTTTCTCAATATTACGCAATTTATCCAGAAAATCGGTAGTGTTTTTTATGTAGCTTTTAATATTTTTTAGCAACGGCTTAAGCAATGCATCTATATATTTTGATAGTTGTTCTGTGGCGGTACCTTTATTGCTTATGATGGGCCGTCCAGGGCAAGGGTGTTGTTCTTTATGAATTTTTGGTAACATGTAGAATGTCCCAGGTTTTGCTAGGAAGGGTCTTAGTTTATCTGCAATTGGTATGTCAAGGACTTTCTTACTGATTGCTTTATCAAGTAAATCATTAATACTATCTCTTACTTTAATTATATCTAGTTCATCAGCATTTGAATAAGTACCATCACAGAGTTGTCTTTCAGCTTCATTAACATAATCTTCACGCTTCCAGATCACGCTTAAAGAAGATTTGTCCGCTTTTTTGATTACGATATCATAATTGCGTTTTAAATCTTGTATTGCTTTGTGTTGATCACGATTGATATTCATTTGTGCATTGTAATTAGGCTTTCGTTGTATATACCGTTGGAATATACGGTGCGAATAATCATTTAGGCATCTGGATATGTCGTCACCACTTACATCTGAAAAAGCTCTTTCTGCGACGTTATTTAGCGTTTTTGTCAATTCATACCGTTCATATTCTCGTGGAGCTATATTATAATTTAGACCCAAATTAAGAACTTCTTTCTGGGAACTTGGGAGTTCAATTCCAGCGATATTGACATAATTACAAACTTCTTCGTCTCTACGTTTTCTTATGCGCCTGAATGTTCTCCGCGGCGGGATTTCTATTGCATCTATTTGAGCTGACGTGATCTGACGTTTTAATATCCAGGATAATTTTCTACTCTTTGCCTGTATTGAACGTGCGTATTCCCTTTTATCATAGTAGTTTTTGGGTGCATCAATACGGTATGCATGCACGTAGAAACGTAATAATGTACGTCTCAAGGCTATAGAAGTGTTGAATAGAATAAAATTCCATTGTTTAAGTATTCGCTTTCCAAAGTCTTTGTCAACCAGATTTTCTTGTTTGTACTAAATGTTACTTGTGACTGAATTCTAGATTGAAAAAGCCATATATGGCGAAACGTTTTGAATAAAGTTAATATCTCTCTATTAAAGCTGGTGTATTAATATTTATGAATATATATATATATATATATATATATATATATATATATATATATATATATATATATATATATATATATATATATATATATATATATATATATATATATATATATATATTTTAATCCGATTGTGTTAAACTGTGCTCCGGGAGCTAATAAGCTTCAGTTTTATAATTGTAAATGTTGCCAAAAACCGTAATTCGATTACAAGTAGAGCAGACTTCATTATCACTCCTAGACGAGCTGACGGCAGCACTCATCATACCGTCAATCGTTTCGGCTGCCTTGTGATATATTAAGAAGGCATATCCGAGAATTTGCTTATGTGGTAGCATGGACATTGCCTCTTTAAACTAACAATGTACTTTACTGATCATCCTAATTTTATCAGCAGGAATTTTACTTGCTGTCGTCGCTTGCTTATATATAGTCAGAACGCTGACTACCACCTCTTTTTCGAAAGGAGAAGAGTTGACAGTCAGCCTTCTGACGAGGCCAAGTTTATCAATATGCGGCAGAAAGCGGGCGACACGAAAACGGCTGTGCCAATGGTGCTGTGAATAGTCAGGTGTATGGAATTGGAACTCATGAAGGAGGGATTCTGTAGCTTATTTTCAATGTGAAAGTCGCCTTGTGACTTATATACTTATATATTATATAATTTTATAATTTATATTATATACTTATATTATAAGTATACTTATTTACTTATATAAGTATACTTATAAAAAGTTTGAGAAATTATTACATACAATTTGAAAAAGGCCAAGTTGCCGAAACGTCATAAACAGCTATTCGTATATTTTTCTGGTACTTCTTCGTTCATTTCAAATATATGGCCGAATTTGTACAAAATCCCAGGAGGCGGTATAACTCTGATTCACGATTATATATAAGTCTGTTGTATGCATGAATACAAATATGAACAAAAGTTCGTATTGAGAGATAATTACGATTACTCGATATCATGAGTAGTAATTTTCGTTTTCTGTTTAATTTAACGAATGTTTCATCATTTTAATGGGCTTAATAAATGGTAAAGATATTATACATTTTTACAGAAACCTAATCAATATTCGTGAAGGTTAACGGTGCGTAGTAGCTTTTGCTCTTGATAGTGTGCCAAAGAAGTATATTTTCATATAGACCACAATAATACACACATAGCTAACATTTTACTTAATATCTCCATATGTGTCCTGCTGTAACCTGTATGTTTTATCCATAGGCTTAAATGATAATAAAATTAGAATTTATTATTTCTTCTACTGTATTATCTTGTGAATCTCATTGAACAAAATTACTGAATAAAATTATGCAAAATCACTTCTAAACTCGTATGCTTTTATTTTTTTAAATTGTAAAATACTTGATTTGTTGTTAGTATTAATTAGAATCACTCTAAGCTCAATCTTTTACTCGAAGATTGAGTTAATTACTCAAATATCGTTATTAAAAATTGGTTGCATCATATCTTCTCTCTTCTCTTCTGTATAAGTGTCTGCCATAATGTAATATGAAGCATGCGCTTATTAATTATTTTAGATTTTAAAAATTCTAATTGAAATTGATGAATATTTTTAAATTTTATAAATGTTTAGGTAAACACATTATTCTGTAATATATTTTTTCGTTTGTAGCAAACTACGAATTGAATTCTAACATTCAGCCTACATTCCATTATATTATTGTATTATATAATATATGTAATATATGGATAAAATTGAATTATTCGAATCCTTAAATATTTTGATAAATCAAAATTATTTAAAAGTAGGGCATAGATATTTAGACAAGTAAAAGGTGTTCCAATGGGAGGTAATAGTAGCCCAATTATAGCTGACTTGTTTTTAAGCTTTATAGAATATGAATTTGTTCATAACTGTGTAAAAAATAAATCTAAATTATATAAATATATGAATTATATATTTCGATACATTGATGATATATGTGTATTTAATTCTAATAATTTTTATTCAATTAGTGAGCACATTTATCCAGAAAGCCTTATTCTTAACAAAACCAATATTAATGATAAAGAAGGTGTATATCTAGATATGAACATTAAATTAACATTAACTAAAACTACTATTAATTTATATCGTAAAGATGACATATTTAAATTTACAAGAAACATATTTTTGCATGAGCATTCATGCATACCATATAATATAAAATATAATACATTAAATAATGAAATTTTAAGAATTGCAACAATATGTAATGATATTGGCTTTCTTCAAAATCATTTAAATAATTTAATAGATACATATTTTAAACTAGGTTACTATAAAAATAACATCAAGCAGAAAATAGTAAAATATATAAATCAACACAATAATATAAATAATAAATTTAAACTATTAAGTGTCAAATATTTTTGGATGGATAATAAATAATATACTTTGCATTAGAATACGATACTGTATAACCAAATTTAATCAGAGGAAATTCGTCCTTAGCATGTATTTGCCCCACTGCTATGTTGGGTAGATGAGTTAGGGGCCGAAACCTGATAGCATAGCAGTTCCTCCTGATGACCTCTAATTCTTATTATGATACAACGTCCGTTATTTATTAGTCAATTCATAAAAATGACGTTTTTTAAATTTCAATTTTTTATTTTAACTTGATTTAAATTATAAAAAATCTTAAAACAATTATTTATTATTTATTTTTTACCATTTTTTATAATTATTAAATTTTGATTTAGCATTAGTATGTTTTGTTTTTTTTTATAATTATATAACAATACGTAGACTCAGTTAGCTGAATTGATATTTTAAACATTTTTTTTCATCTCTCCTTTACCAAATTTATTCAGCGAAGACTTATGTAATCTACATTCAACGTAAAGCAGCAAATTTGAGTAAGAACTCATGGTATTATTTAAAGCATACTTCTAGCCCTTTTACATTTATAAATTTGAAATTTTGGACCGGAATCAAAAAATACTTATATTTCGTTAATTGCTTCTATCATCATTAGTAACATCTTTTGTTTCTAATTTTAGCTAGGAGTAGCTAGCGAAATTTGAACTAATCAATCCTTACTTATAAAATTAAAAGATGGTATTAGCATCCATTTTTTTATAAACGTTATTTTTAAATATTATTTGTACGATGTCAAATTGCATTTTTATATAATTCTTCAAATAAATGTTTATATATTAAAAGCCGATTTATTTTTAGCGTCTTTATTATTAGTAAAGATCATTCGACATTTTATTTTTGTTTCTTTTTCACCTGAAAAATTTATTAGAAACATCAATCGTGTACTTTCGATCTGCTTTTGCTCTGGTAAGTCTTGATCTTTAATGATGCACCGCAATTATTCACATCGATTAACTGTATCTGTAGAGTGGAAGATTTAAAAATTGTAAAATTGAAAAATGGCCTTTGTAAAGTTGATGCTCAAATGTTTTGCTACTGATTAATGCAGATCGCGATTTGTCTAAAAACATCTTAGTAAATACTAATATCAGCGTGTAGCCATTTTAAAATCATTGCATTACATACTCGTTTTATAATTAGATTCGTAATTACTTACAATTTATTGAGCTTTATCTTCCCTCCGCCTTTCAATCAGTTTAGTAATCATTTATGTTTTCCTCATTATCATTTAGGTTTTATGTTATTTGTTTGCTTTTAGTATTCAACAGTTTGCCAAATTTTACGCTAAAAAATTTAATTTGCGTGTTGATGCGCTTACCAAAAAGTTATGGGGTGACTTTTACATTGACAAAAAAACTAAGAAATTCAAGAGATGTGCCAGAGTACGATATTTATTTACTTATTTAACATGGACATATAAACGTTGCTTTTTAAAAATAGGCAAAAGGGAATAAGCCTTTGTTCGTCACACTTATACTTGATCCAATATGGTCTCTATTTCAGTCTCTTACCGACAGGTAGTAGTTTTCATTTTTGCTCAGGACGGTTATTTATTTTTGACTTATTTTTTAAAGAAATGCAAGCGATGTTGAGAAGAAATGCGCATCCCTAAAAATTAAATATCCTTCCAAAATAACTGAAGAGCCTGATTTACGTGATCGGATAATGCGTATATTTCATCAGTGGATCCCGTTGTCTTCTATTCTTCTAGGTCAGTATCTTAATTTTTGTTTCTGTTTATTTTGCTGACAAGATTTTTTAAACTCTCGACATCGTCGTTTCAAACCCATATATCCGAAATGATCTAAGTTTCTTTGCTGATAATTTAAAACAACTATAATTTCTAAATGAATATAAAAGCATAAATCACGATATTTCAGCATTTCTATTTAGCGTTATAAACGTAACTGTTTGTTTTTAGCTCATCCCAATTTTTGGATCAAAATGTTTTGATTTCGTATCACACACTATTCAATTTACTTCTATAAGCACATGCTAGATTTACAGTCACATCATTTACATATTTTGAATATATTCTATCTTTCCGTACAAAAGCTGCACAAACTACTACTTTAATCTGAAAAATTAACATATTTATAAAATCGGTATTTTATTCAAAAAAGCATGATCGATCATTTGAAACGGTAGAATGTAAAAATATATAAACTTTCACCTCACTTGGTGTAATCGAATTCAGTACATTTCCCGTTAGTATATATTTCTTTGTAGTGCGAACGACATCGCTCATTACATATACACTATCATATTATGTGTTTTATTGTTGTGTAATTTATTGACCGTTGAACTTCACTATTTTCTTGTTTAATAGCATCGAAATCGTGTTTTTTAACCAGAATCAAATCCTAATTGTATAATAAATGTGTCTAACAACCTAACTTGCGCGAGCCGGAATTAGATATTCTAAAATTTATATATACAAATTAAATGATAATATATAAAAATACAAAATAAAAATATAAAATCAGAATATTCAAAAATATTGGAATCATTTGTTCGCAAATCTATTCGTGCATGTTTTGAATCAAATATTTATTCATCAATTGATTTTCTTGGCTTTATATTCTATTTATTTAAATACAATGATCAATTATTTAAAATATCCCTGTTGAATGAACGTGTCTTTTTAAGCTAAGATATTTTATTTTAAAACGACTTAGAAATGAATGGAACAGTATCAAATATATTATCAGTAAGAATGATTAGACAAAGTTCACTACATCGATTGCCAATCATATTAATCATGGCAATGCTGAGGTGTTTGCGGAAATTTTTAGAAGGTTTACTAGTTTAAAATTGCATATTGAGGTTATATCTGATAATTGCACACTTATGAAGTCCATCGTAGCTGTCGATATATATATATATATATATATATATATATATATATATATATATATATATATATATATATATATATATATATATATATTCAATGAAAGTGTTAAACCAGAATTCAAAGCAAGAAAAACAGTTTTTTGCAAACGTTTCGGTCCCTTACTGGACCTTCCTCAGTGCTGTTGTACAATTTCAAAATTTGCAACATTACAGAAAATATTTATCTGAACGAAAGCTGACGTGTGACTAGCCTGGCTCCGGAAGAATCGTTGATTTTTATCAAATTGAAATTTTGACGATTGTTTATTATAGGTCGTTAAATGGATGGTCATTGGTATTTAAAGATCTATCAGTCATCAACTGACCTATCCAATATTTTTCACGGCGTTTTCGCTTTGCGTTGTCTACTATTGGGCCGTCGATAATAGTCGTCGACATCCGATGTTCTGGATTCTCCACCAAGTGAGCAACCGCGCCGTCTGCTCCCGTTCGCTTGTTACGCAAATCCTTTCGGCGATTGTTGGCCCTTATATTATATTTGGTACTGGTTTGACCAATATATTGGGCGGAGCAGTCTAAACAGAGATGTTCGTAAATGATGCATTTGGATTTGCATGTAAAATGTCCGTGGATAATATAGGTTAAGCCAGTAGCCTTGCTTTTAAATTCAGCAGTTTTTGTCATATCCGAACAGTTTGCACACCGTTTGTCTCCGCATGCTTCACTTCCCTGTTCTATCGAGTTATTGATTCTGGGGGTTCTCTTCATCATACTCATTAAATTTTCCGTATTTTTGAACCGGACACGTGGTCTCTTAACCTTATTTCTCAGCTCGGGATCAAGCTGTTGAAGAGCTCTGTTAAACATTCTCTGTAAGGGGTCAAATAGCGGATTGTATAAGAACACAGTGTCGAATTCATTCGAGGGTGGATCACTATCGACAGATGATTCCAGCAATGCGCGTCGATCTATTCGTCGAACATAATTGAATTGAGTTTCAATCTGTCGATGCGAGTAACCCCTCTTTCGGAAATTTGCATATAAGTCGGTGAGACTCCGCTCAAAATCTGAGTTTAGAGAGCATAGTTTTTTTCATACGTCTTGCTTCATTGCGTAAGATCATCCTTTTTGTCGTTGCGCTGTGACCACTACTTGCGTGCACGTATGATTTCATCCCTGCAAATTTCTCATAGCTTCTGGTTTCCCATGTGTTATGCGTATCGCGATACATCAGGATGTCCAGAAACGGTACTTGTTGATTTACCGGACAATCAATCGTGAACTGAAGTTCGCTAGTCCTATTTAGTTCTGCCGTCAGACTCTCAAGATGTGTTAGTGGACCAGACCACGCTATACAAATGTCATCCACGTACCTTTTCCATATAAGTGGCTGACATGGTTGACTCGTCCAGAATCGTTGTTCGACGTATGCTACGTAAAGGCCTACAGGTGTACCCATTGCCGTTCATGTGATCTGTTTGTACCATCGATCATTGAACTTAAATGTATTTGAGTTCAGGACTACAGTCAGGAGGTCACAGACATCATTAATTTGCTTAGGCGTCAAGTTCTGATGGGTGGTAATATGTCGGATCGCTGTTATTCCGTTTTGAGTGTCTATGGAGGTAAACAAAGATACTACGTCCATGGTTGCCACCAAGCAGTCTTGCATTTCGTGTTTTACTCCTTCCAAATACGTGAGAAAGTGGTCTGTGCTTGATAGAAACGAGGGGGTAGTTTTGAGTATCGGGTATAGTTGATCATGCAGCCACCTCGAAAGTTTTTCTGTAGCTGTACCACGATTACTGATTATCGGGCGCCCCGGAATTGGATTTATGCCTTTGTGTACTTTGGGTAACATGTAGAACTTCCCTGGAGTGGGGTTTTTCACAAGTAGTTTGTCTCTTTCCACTTTTGATGGGAAATATGCCTTGATTGCTTCCGCCACCAATTGTACGGTACGATTGTGCTCATCCTCATTGATCTCCACGTATGCGGCTGAATCCAACTGTCTATGTGCTTCCTCGTTGTAGTCATGTCGATCCCATACCACGACTTTACTTCCTTTGTCTGCGTTGCATATGACGACATTATTGTTAGCTCTAAGTTGATTCAGTGCTCTTAGTTTCGACTTCCCGAAATTCTTCCCTCGGTGTGCGTTCGGTTAGACGTTGACGTAAGGGCGAACGATCTCTCTGTTTAGGATCTCCTTCACATGTGATCTGTCCGTTGGATTGATTATGTCCTCCATGCATTTACGAGCAGTATACTTTAATTTTGACACGAATGTATGTCTTTGAAATTCTCGTGGGTACGGGACATAATTTAAACCAAGTGAGAGCAGATGTTCTTGATCAATGTCGAGCGGAGTTGATGTCGTGTTCATCACATTGCTAGTATCTGCAGGTTTTGCGTTTTCCCATCGTCTTTTGTTTTTGTATCGTCTGAGCCTTTTGAGTGGAAGAAATCGCAAGTCGTCAGCTATAACACGTCGATTCGTTAGTTTCCTGGCCTTATGTATTTTCCGAGCTAAGCATCTTTCGTATTCCCTAGCGTCCGGGGATGTAGTATCACTTCGTTCTACATAACAGTAGAAATCTCGGAGGACTCGTGTAAGCTCAATTTCCGCGGTTTTGATCGCTCGATTCCATCTGTTCCGTAGGCTATGGCCGGTAGAATCGGTTAAGAGTGACCAGTTCACTTGCATAGCTTTTCGTAATTTTAAGCCTGGAGTCGTTACATTATGAAGGCAACAATATTGCAAATATTGTCGGTGAGATTGTACTCTTGCTTTTATTGTACTCTTGCTTTTACCCCCAGAATCAATAACTCGAGTGAACAGGGAAGTGAAGCATGCGGAGACAGACGGTGTGCAAACTGTTCGGATATGACAAAAACTGCTGAATTTAAAAGCAAGGCTACTGGCTTAACCTATATTATCCACGGACATTTTACATGCAAATCCAAATGCATCATTTACGAACATCTCTGTTTAGACTGCTCCGCCCAATATATTGGTCAAACCAGTACCAAATATAATATAAGGGCCAACAATCGCCGAAAGGATTTGCGTAACAAGCGAACGGGAGCAGACGGCGCGGTTGCTCACTTGGTGGAGAATCCAGAACATCGGATGTCGACGACTATTATCGACGGCCCAATAGTAGACAACGCAAAGCGAAAACGCCGTGAAAAATATTGGATAGGTCAGTTGATGACTGATAGATCTTTAAATACCAATGACCATCCATTTAACGACCTATAATAAACAATCGTCAAAATTTCAATTTGATAAAAATCAACGATTCTTCCGGAGCCAGGCTAGTCACACGTCAGCTTTCGTTCAGATAAATATTTTCTGTAATGTTGCAAATTTTGAAATTGTACAACAGCACTGAGGAAGGTCCAGTAAGGGACAAAAACGTTTGCAAAAAAACTGTTTTTCTTGCTTTGAATTCTGGTTTAACACTTTCATTGAAAATATTTGGTGAGTCTTCGAATGACCCCAGAGCGCGGTTCAACCACAATCTACAATGATATATATATATATATATATATATATATATATATATATATATATATATATATATATATATATATATATATATATATATATATATATATATATATATATATATATATATATTATATATTATATATATATATAT